>VYZP01063812.1:325-25670 GCA_013400635.1 Hypocryptadius cinnamomeus
TGAGTCTTATGTACCACAGGATATAGAATCCAGAGTGAGGTCAGATTTATGTTACAAGGGCCCCTGAAGAGTTTTGTTTTGGTGTAAGAAAGGTCTGCTTCTGTTAATCAACCAGTTCTTTAATTGACTAAACCGAAATAAATCTCTCCTAACTAAAAGCATGAACTCTTGACAATGCTTAATTATATCAAATTGAATTTGCATCTGAAGTTATGAGAAAAAGCTTGCCTTAGAGATGATGTAGAAGTTACACTGAAACTGAGTCTGAAATCAGTTGGTGTGTGATAACTTTGACCTTTACCTTCTAAGAAGATATTGGTGTAAAAATTAAAATAAATCATTATACTTGATCAAGAAAAGGCAGGGAAAAAAGGAACTTCTTACCTTTTTTTTCCCCAAGAAAATGCTTTCCTATATCACCAGGTACTTGATTTTGTTTATGCATGTAATTTGTTCTGTGAGAATATACTTATAATCCTATCAAAAGAAAGGGTATAATTTTTGCTTTTTTCTGTAACAGTTTGCTCAGTCTCCACTTTTCTGTTATTCTCTGGATCTCACTGTTTTCTAGTCAGTGAATGAAATCCTGATCACTTGAAATCTATACGTATGTCTAGAAAATCTTAGCGTAACTCCAGGAAATGCATATTTTCTTAGTATACATATATAAAAAAATAGCCAATATCTTAGATGAATAATTATATTTAGTTAAGTACTTCTGCAAACACAGATTAAACTTTAGAAATTACCTGCTGTATTTTTTTCACATAAGCATTTTTTGGCACTGTTTCAGGATAAAACAGGAATGGAATTTCATACTAGAGTGCCGTAAGAAAGGTATTCCTCAATCAAAATACCTCAAGAATGGCTTTGTAGACATCAATGAGAAGAACCTGGACACCCATGGAAAGAATCCTCAGCGCAAGAAAAGTCATGCCTTGTCAGATGGAGTAAATAAAGAACAGAACAAGTTTATTTTCCAGCTTTCTGGAGAGCAGTGGACGGTAAATCTGATTGAAAATATGATTCTGTTGGTGAAGAGTTTGGTTTTCATAGACTGTACCTTTTAATCCCACCCTTTTTCTGGCAAATATGAAATTGTTATGCTTTTGCAAAGTGTTAGAAGTGACCAAAATATTTTCTACTTCAGTCTGAACTAGTAGTTTAGTTTTCAGGCATGAGTATTTTAAATTTTCTGCTGATACATGTAATTCATCCCTCTCAAAAGTTTTGGTATGGGCAATAATATTGCAACAAGGTCTTTTTCTCTAAAAGTCCCCAGAGTGTGAAGAGAGATGAAAATAATATTTGTTGGCTTATTGCTGTCTTCTACTAATCAGAGATCTGTATTATTGCTCTAATGGTATGATAACACTTTCTCAAGCCCTGCTCAGTTTAAAACTAGTATTAGCATCAAACCACAAGGGTCTTACTGAAAAAAAGCACATCTGACTTGCAGATATGTTTGATGTGAAATAGCAGCTTGCAGGTAAGATGTGAATTAGTGCTGGCTTGAAATTGAGCAAGTAGTGGGTTAGAGTTGGTCTGAAGATTTCTGGAGTTGTAAAAGCTTTGATTGAAATGTATTTGGAGAAACATTACTTTATTAATAATAATGTGAAATTATAATTTTGAATTTCATGTAGTATTGTCATTCAAAAAAATATAAGTCAAAACATTGACTAAAAAAGCTAGAATTCTTTTTTGCTTGACCTGAAGTGTAACTTTATCCGAGATTTGATCTTGAATCTGATGGTATTTTCTTTTTCAGTTTCCATTTTTCTTTCTTTCTTTAATTTTCTTCTGAATAAACCCACAATATTTGAAATTTCTCATCAATAGAAAACCCTGGCTCCTATTCAGCTCTACTAAGGAGCCCCTTTCTTCAACCGATACCAATCATTCACCTGGTAGGACTGGTTTTTGGGGAGCTATCACATCTCTTCTTTCAAGAACTTGGGATTTTGAAAGTGATGTATAAGATGTGTAGTCAAATACTGCATTGTTTTGGGTATTGTACCTTAGAGGTACTTTAGGAAAGAGAAAAAAAAGAGACAGAGAGATTACAGCTCCTTAGACTCTGATATAGTAGCACCTGCAAATATCCTTAATGCATCAGGGTGTCAAGAGTTGCATAATTAAACTTTTATGTTGCTTATTCCCTTTTGCCAAACCATTAAAATTTTGCTTTTGTCACCATAAGTTAAGCTTTACGTTAGGAAGCAAAATCAAACACACATGTTTTGTTCTGTTTTCCAGAATATTTAATTTTAATTTGATGTTCTGAAAAATCCAATTTAAGATAAAGTGGTGTGCTGTTATGTACTGTTATATTATGCCCCCTTGAGCAGTACATTCCTAACCACCATGGGTTTTGGTATCTCTTCTTATCCAATGCTCAGTGTGTCAATATCAAACAGCCATCAAGTCTCATTGTCCAGCTCTAGCCTAACTAAAGGGGGTTTCCTGTTTCTACAACAAACTGTGACATAATTCAGATGCCTGCAGAAAAAAATACAGTCACAGCTGATTTATTTAGATCAGTGCTCCTTCAAAATTAAAACATCAGTTTCTAACAGATGACAATTATTTTAAAATTGTGAAAACTCACTTGACAAAGTTCTGAAAGAAGCGTGTATCCACTTACTGCAGAAATGTTGTTGTTTTTGTCTCTTATATGAATCATACCACTTATTTTGCTTTTTAAAATCTGAACTGTTTCTTCCGACCAAAGACAGAATCAGATGCTATACTCTTTTCTCCTATTGCTTTCTCACAAAAAGAAAGTATTCACATTTAAGCAAAATGAATTTTCAGACTATAAAAACAATGCTGCACAGTCTGGCAATCTGAACATGAACAAAATCTGTGGACATACAACAGTTTTCTCAGAGCAGCTTGTATGTTATGTAGCTAGGACCTGTGGTGTCAATTGTGGTTTAGTTTTTTTTAATGTGTTTTGTGCACAAATACATCTATGAGTTGAAAGTTTTGGTGATTAAGCACTCGGGGACTTGGAGAAGTCGGAGCTGGGATTACCTGTGCAGATTTATGGGCACATAACAAGCTGTATTTGCTGTTGACTGGCCACTTACCATTGGCGGCAGCAAACAGCACAGTCCTGTAAAGCATCCATTTGGGGACGAGCTGCTGAATCTTCTATCTTCCTTTTAGCTGATAAGTATTTCTATTATGTTTCCCCTTTTCTCTCATCTGTGAAGCGGTAATATATCCTCTAGACATTGATAGCTAAATCTGAGCAAGTTGTTGGTGTGACTTAGAGGTTTAATTTTGAGAACAAGGCTTTCTTCTGAGCTATACCATTTCTTTTTATGGATGCTGGGAAGCTAAGTCACACAGAGGAGTAATCCCCAGCATAGGGATGTAGCTTTAACACATCCCTTTCATCGGTCTCAATGTCAGAGTGCCCAGGCTGTCTAGATGGTAAAAATGTAGCCTGGTTAGAAAGGAGATGCTGCTTTGTGCTCCATATTCATGTAGCATCCGGCTTACTGATTCTGCATTGTTGAGTAGGAGGTTAAAAAAAGGATTTTTTTAACAAAAACACGCTATGATGGAATCATAGAATTGTTTAGGCTGGAGAAGACCCTTAAATTCATTCAGACAAACTATTAACCTAGCAGTTGAGGGATTTAGTCATTGCCTTTGGTCATGCTTCAGTAGAAGCCCCATGAGGCTATCTGGCACCTGGAGCACATGGTCTCTCCTTATCTCTGAGCATACCCTGCACAGCCAGAGTATTTGTGGATACCTAAGTACATTCACCCAGCCACAAGAGTTTGGGATAACTTGGGTAAATACTTTGAAAATAATCTGGATCATGCCTTTTTGAAAATAATATCAGACCCTCTTTTGAGAACCTTAGTAAAGGTGAAAATCAGAGCAGATCACATCTTTTGAATTCCTATTAGGAATTCCTTCCTTTGAGACTTCATGCCACTTTTTTCCCCATCTCTCAAATATCATCGATATGATAATGTATTTTCATAAGGTGGAGACCCACTGTTCCTTGTAAAGTAATTATTTTAACACATCTGAGAAAAGATAAAGCTCTTTGACAGCAACAAAATAGTAAGGGAGAAAAGGGTAATAATTCTGTAATAATTAGCCTTTAACACTTTCTGGTATATTTCTTCTTTTAGTGTTCATGACTATGGGCCTCCTTAAAGGCACATAGTTCTGTGAAGAAGATGACCAGAGTGAGTGATTTATGGATTTAAAGCCAAGGAATTATGATGCAGTGTTAAAGTAGACAAGGGAGCAGTGCAGTTTGTGCTTTTAACAAAACTAGAGTGACAGTGAGATCAGTGAAAAGAGACTGGAAACAAGAAGAATCGAGTACAAATCAGGTTTTCTTAGAAGCAAGAATAACAGTCTTAAACATGATACAGCTAGCACTGGGCATGCCTTGCAAGAGATAAGTACAGAAATGAAAACTATTTTGATTCCAGGAAAACAAAAGGAGAAAATGTTAGATTGCAAGAGTGAATGAATCACTACAGTGTTCTGTGTAGCTCACACAAAAGTAAAAAGCTCACACAAAAAAATACTAGGTTAGACAAGTAGGCACAAAGTAGTAGCTAAAGAGACTTGAACTTAATTTTACAATATATGGATTCTGAAATTATTGTTTTCTCCATATGCAGATTCTTATTCAAGTCCCTCTGAATCTGGAAGACATTTTGTAACTTGAGTTGTGGTTTAACCATGCCTGTCCATGTAGTTAGCTTCAGCCTATGGGCAGCATTAGTAGTTATCAGGTTGATAACTACATTTATGATATAGTCTTACCTTTGTCTGTCAAAGCTCCATCTGGCTGGGGCTGTATGACAACAACCTTAAGGTTCAGGGATCCATGTCTCCCTCTTACGTACCAGACAAATATTTTAGGCTGGACACCAGGGAAAAGTTCTTCACAGAAAGAGTGATTGGGAATTGGAATGGGTTGCCCAGGGAGTTTGTGGAATCACTGCCCCTGAAGGTGTTTAAGAATGGATGTGGTACTTGGTGCCATGGTTTGACAAGGTGGTGTTAGGTCATAGGCTGGACTCGATGATCTCAAAGGTCTTTTCCAAGCTAGTCAATTACGTGATTCTGTGGTTCTGTGGCTCAAGTGTCTACCTCCCATGGGTGTGCATTTCTGCCAGCTGGGGACAGTAATGAATCAGTATTTGCAGTTAGGAAAGAAAAGAGCATACCATAAAAAATGGTCTGGTCTCATAATCGCAGATATAAAGACTAATATTATTCTGTGATTCTGTAATGTTTTCTCTTCTTTTTCTTTTTTAATAAAAAAGGGGCAGAATCCAGTTGTATTGCCCCAGCAGTGAGTCTCCTAAATCTTCCTGTGTTTGCAAAATACTTGGAACTTTGAAAGCATGAGAATAATATGTTGTGTCACAAGAAATTTCGGGTTTCCAAGGTATGTTTCAGAAAAATAAAATTACTTATTTGGGAGTTTTACAGGCAAACACACTGTGAAATATATATATACACACACATATAAGTATATATATTACGCATATACATACATACATACATACATACATATATGCATATATATATACACATACATATATATGAGTTATGGACCTTTGAATTTTGTGTTTGAATTGGGATGCCTAGGAAAAAAAAGCACAATTGATGCAACACTTGAGAACTTCTGTACACATATACACATATCTACTCAATTAAATTAGTTCTTCAGAGAAACAGCACCATTAGAACTAGAAACTGAGGCAAAATAATGCCATGAATATTCATATGAATTTTTACATTAAATCACTTTAACTCTGTTTTTCCCCTCTGAGTGTTTACTTTCTGCTGTTAATTAATGAATGTTTATTCTCTAGTGAATCAGTGAATTTTAAATATTTTTCACAAAACATTCAGGATAAACAAATTTTTAAATGTTGTGATATCAATATTGGCAGAGGAAAGCTGATGATGCTCCTCAAATACAGAGCAGGACTGCTCTTGGCTATGCTGCTTTTCCTAAGTCGAGGATCTGGATGCATACCTACTTTAAAAAACTTTAATGAGAGATGTGCAAGTAAGTGAGTGGTCGTAATATTCTTTACTCATAAATAATGATTTTCTTGCATTTAATTTCCTCACAAAACAAGGCAGCAAATTACTATATTTGTATTTATTCTCACAATTTTATTGTCTAACATAATATGTATTTTCACTGACAACAGAAAATTTCCATTTGTTATTCCCAACTGTTTCTCACACTGATGTATTTATTTCCTATAAAGGGTCAAAAAGCATTGCTGCATTGAATGGACAGGGAAAATCTCTCTTGTACTTATGTAAATTCCAGAGATTTCCCCAGAGATTTTCCCACCCTGGGGAAAAACAAACAAACCAACCAAACAAACAAAACCAACAACAACAACAACAAAAAAACCAAACCAAAAAATACATTCTTGACTCAGTCATGACCACATTTATTAAAGGTGGTCCCACAACACACTATATTCCACAGAATCACAGAATCAGTAAGGTTTGAAAAGACATCTAAGTTCATTGATTCCAGCCATTAACCAAACACTGCCAGGTCCGCCAACTAAGCAGTGACCCAACAGCCTGGTGGCACTGCCGGGTGTAATCCCTCTTTGCTTCTGCGCTCCAGCCAGTCAGGAGCTGGAGTGCAAGAGGCATGGGGGCTCTCCTGCTTTGCCTGTCAGCATGGGCCTTGCCTGCTCTCCCCTTTCTCTCAATAAGCAACAGGCACAAGTGAGCATGGTTGGCAAATCATCCTGTTTGATTGACATGTCCACAAAAAAGCCCCCCACGCTGCTCCCTTGGGACTGTGATGTCCCACCACAGATTTGTAAATGCTCATGGTTGAAAGGAATGACAAAATCCGAGGGTCCAAAAAAGCTCACAGGGTTTTATCAGTAAATTACTGTTACAATTTGATCTTAAATTGCTCTGCCCAAATGAAGGTGTAAATGAGACAAAATACCGGTACAATAACAACAATTTTACTTTGTGTACCAAGTTTATTAAGAGTGTGGGGGAAAAAGACAGAGGTGGGGAGGAGGCAGAGAGTGAAAATGAGATAGAGGAGATAGTGCAAGCAGAAGATAGCTACCAGTGAGTGCTTGTTTAAAGTATATGATGTAAAAGTTATTAAGCCTTTCCTTACACCACCTCATTACTTAAATTTTGATCGGTGGTCGTAGTCTTTGATCATAGTCTTCATCCATGGTGGTGATGTGAACATACCATGCAGAGGGAGAAAATAAGGATGAAGCAGAAGAAACAATGCAATAAATCACGTACGAAACAATTACCATTCCAATAATTTAGAGAATAAATCCAGTTAACAGCATCATTCCAAACTGCAGTAACCATGAGCCCCACCCTAAGGAGTTCTAATGATCATCAACCAGGATGTCTACATGGGAGTCCAACCATTAAACCAGTCATTTGGCTTCAGGGATTGAAACAATTCTGCAATTTAGCCAGTTATTTCTTTCGTGTCAGCTCACTCCTCTATAATGGAAGTAGAGGCATAATGAATAGTTATACAACATTCTGTGCTGGCTAAATTTAACATTCCACATACATCTTGTTCTTTAAGTAATTGATCTTGTAAAGCCTTTTTTGATACTTGTTGGACCTGCAATTTTAGTTCTCCCGAGACCTACTTTGTCCAATTGCTTGATGTATGCATTTGCCGTGTTATGTTTTCTATTGCCCTTTGACGTAGTCTGATAACTATGTAAGGTGTATCTTAAATCTCAAAGCTAATCCAAATAGTACAAGACAGTCCCTCATCTTGCAAATCCAGGTGTCCATTATAGTCCATCAAATATATCTAGGAACACTATGGGAGCAAAATAGTCTTTAACAGGCATCGGGTGTGAGGGATTGCACAAATACTCCTTGTTGCATATGGATCCAGTACATCTTGATTTCCAGGAACTGGGCCCAAAGTCAAGCCACAGGGTGAAAAAGTCTCAAATTAGGCCTGTGGGGTATCTGCTTGGGAGCGGTAACATCCCTCAGTGCTTTGTCAAAGGGTATCATATTGGGATAGAAGTGCAGAGATAACAGGCTATGGGCAGATCTTCTCAGGTAGCCTGGCTCCTTTTCTATTTGTGGCACAGCTACTTGCTACACTGAGGCTAACATCTCAGCAGGGACACAAACAGCACCTCCCTTCCCAAGATTTTTTTTCTCTGAAGCAGGGCACTGAATTTTATCCTCTGGGATCTTTTAACCCTACATCTTCAAGGTGCTCAATAATATAGTTTTGAATACTTCCCACTTTATCTATGTCTGGACCCCTAATCAACATATCATCAATATATTATTATCCCCTCATCTACTGGAATTGTAGATAATTTTTGGGCTAGGGTAAAATGTACTAGCATGGAGGAGTCCTAGTGTCCCTGCGATATTTGGTGAAAGTGTATTGCATCTCCTTTCATGTGAAGGCAAAACAATTCCAATGGCTCTCCTGAAACGGAACCATAAAGTACGTATCTTTCACGTTGGTGGTAGTTAATCTTGGATGAGCTTCCTTTATTATGGCAATTAACTCAGCAGTGTTAGGCACTGCTGTTAAAGGTGCAGTATCAGCATTTAATTTTCCATAATTCATGGTCAATCCCTATTTTCTGTTTGGCTTTTTTACTGGCCAAATAGATTAGTTACAAGGAGAGTGAGTGGAAACAATGATCTCCTTTTTCTACAAGTCTAATATCACACGACAAATATGTCCATCCCCTGGACTTGACTGGAGGTACTTTTTATAGAGATGTTTTCCTGCCCTGAAAGCAGGTGTCTCACTTGCCGTGCAAATTTGTCATCATGAACAGTCTAGTCTTTCGGATGTTTCTGGAAATGCATTTCTTGGAAGCCTTTGGGGGTTTTGGGTGGCCTTAATATCCCCCTACAGTCAAATGCTGCATCTTGCCCTTTTTCATGTTCTTAGGAGGTACTGCACTGTGCTTATCTCTGGAAGCTGCAACAAGCATGTTTGTCGCGGAAAAGCACTGCTCTACCTGGGCCAGCACAGCCTACTGCATGGCTGCTTTCTCCAGCCAGTGCTGTTCATTCCCATGGCATGTTATTACCAAAAATCCTTGGTTATTATCAACAATTCTTGTCTTTTATTAGCAAAATTCTTGGCTGGATCCACATCTATCCATCTGTATACTGTTGTTTGAGACATACACATTAGCCCCTTGTCTTCTGGGATTTTACAGGGATTCTGCACTGGCTTAGGGCCAGCTGCCATCTCCAGAAGTCCACCTGACGCTGTCAATGGAATGCTATAGCTCTGGCTGTCTCGTGATGCAAGGGCACTGGAACAACTTGCACAGAGCATCAAGTGCCCTCCTGAAGAGGGAGGCCTGTTGTGTGGGGACAGCTGTAGGTGCAGACGTGCATAGGATATGCTCAAATGTCTTCCTATTGTGTGCCGCCAATTCTTCCTCCCAGAAAGCGTTCTCTTTGGAAGGGATTCTTTCCCTCATATCCCACACGTCATCACCTTCAAGGCTGAAAAAAAATTTTTTCTTCCAGTCCATGTCTTCATCCAAGCCAGACAGCAGATCCAGGTCATAAGAAGGCCTGTTATGGACCCACCTTGGCAGATCCAATTTGGTGCTTATGGGTGTGTGTAGTTGACTGTCCCAGTGCTCTTCCTTTGCCTCACGTGGAAGGGGGATGGAAAGACTTTCTTCCTTAGTACTCCAGTTTTTGTCTGTGCTGTCCTCTTCTTGGGACAGCTCGTGGTCTCTGTTATCTTCCCAGCACTTCTCCCTCTTAGCCAAGGCCTCTGCCTTGGCTGCTGTTGCTGACAGGAGAGCCTCTGCTGCTGGTCCTACTTGCTGCCCGCTGAGGACATGGGCTTCCATCTGGCTTGATGTGGAGGAGCTGAGACGTGAGCAGCAGGGCCTGTGAATTGCAGAATCTTGGCTCTCTCTGTCTGCTGCTCTGTATGGTGCTGTCATCCTCATACGCACCATTTCAGCCATCCAGGGGGACTCATAAAGCAGGGTCCACATTGGGCTCATTTCTCCACTTCTTAGAGGTGGGTTGCTGAGGTGGGATACTCCATTGTTAAAACCCCAGTACTCTGACCATGCCTGACGTGTGAGGGGCAGGGAAGGCTTCTTTTTTCTAGCACTCCAACTTTGGTTTTCATTGTGTTCCACTTGAAAGAGGTGTTGGAAGTCATAGAGTTTCAAGCATTCCCTCTCCTCTACCAAGACCTTTTTGGTCTCTGGTACTTCCAGGGCTGCCCCTGCTGCTGCCTCTGCCCATTGCCTGCTGAGGGTGTGGGCTTCCAGAGGGCTTGATGAGGAGCTGGGGCCTGGGCAGCAGGGGCTGTGTGCAGCAGCTCCCTGGTTCTCTGCCTCTGCTGCTGCCACCTGCTTGATGAAGTCAGAAGCTGCTGCCTTGGACATGTCTTGAGCCTCAGTGGTGAGATGCACACAGCGCTCGTCTGCCTGCAGTGCTGCCTATAGCTGCATGTGGCCCACCTATGGGCAGGAGGAGAAAGATGAAGAGGAGGAAGAGGAGGAGTAGGAAGTGGAGTTGGTGCTCCCATCCCCCCAGTCCATCACCTTGGGCCTCTTTGGCAACCTCTGCCCCTGAGGCATCCAGGAGAGATGCTACCTCCTGAGGGAAGTGTTCTCCTGGGTTGGGCACTCCATGCCTTAGTGCCCTTTAAGTAACCTCAGGGTCAGGGTGTGGCCTTGTGTAACAGTGGTCTCTAGGCACCATTTGACCCCTGCATCACAAAGGGCCCTGGAATGTGCTGCTGTGACAATAGGCCACACCCCAGCACCCTTATAACAGCAGGGTGGGATGCACAGAGCTGCCTGGGGCTGGGTGGACCCAGCTGGAAGCAGTGATGCCTGGCATAAGGCAGACCCTGCTTTATCCACACAGAGGCTCCAGCTGACCTAAACCATCCCCTCCCACATAGCCCCAGTGCTTGTGGCCCTGCTGACCTCAGCCCTGTCTGCCTTCAGCAGATTGGGGTGTCACCACTCTGGGCAGCCAGTGGCTGTGGAGTGATGTCCAGATGCCAGAAGGATAAACTACTTGTTGATAGAATTGCCCTGTTAAGGTTTAGGGCTTGCCACCCATCAACTCTGTCTGTGCAGAACTGTAAATTAATCAAGGAATGCTTGTGTGGGTTGGCCTTTTACATGCTGGGCGAAAGAAAGCACACAACAGGGGACACATGGGGACAATGCCAGTGTTGTGCTGGGGACATGCAGCAGGGAATGCCTGGAACTAGCTTCAAATTTTTTTAGAAGAGTGGGAGATTTGGATCCAAAATTTTATTTTGGCCCATTACAGATGAAAGTATAGATCTGGAAAATAAACCAAATTTAAACTTAGAGCTTTGATCACGGTTTTAGTTCAGGCTCAGGTCTAGCAGGTGAATTCTCTCCTAATTAGAGATATTATAATCAGCAATGGTTGTATGTTTGTTATTTATTTCCTTTTAAAACTTTTATTCTCTTCCAAAAATCAAACAAGTTTAAGGTATTGTTTTGCTGTTAAAGGCAAAAGACTGGCTATCCTCCAAGCGTCAATCTTCATGCAGCAATTTATCAGCAGGCTGCCAGCTTTAGCATGGCAACGGAAGATTACAAAAGAACACAAGAGAATCAGAGAGTAAAGCAAACATAAAGCTTGTGGAAGTTTCAGTTCCATTCCTATTTAGTTTGTAATGAAGCAAAATATCACATCAATTTATGTTTCAGCAACACAAACATAAATGCATTTTAAAATGGAAAATATTGAAAAAGCACGTAGTAGCAAAATATTTGCATTCTTGCATTTGCAAATTGTAAATAAGATCATATGATACAAAGAAATATTTGCAAGAAAGGAAAGCAAGTTGGCAGTTGGTAGAAGAATGGAATCTACTTCCATCCTCATGAAGTAGTGTCTAAATGTATTTCTGTTGCTGCACAGGAATATCTTGGTGCTCTAAACAAGCCTTAATGCAGACATTAAGATTTAAAACAAATTTTTATGCATTAATAATTTTTTTTGTTATATTTTAGCTTAATTTTTCTAAAATGGTGAATGAGTTTGATCTGGTAGAGAACCTTGTGTGTTGCACTGTTTTGAATGTATCAAGGAGAATTTTTTTCTTCACCCTTCAGTGTGGGAGAAAAGCATGGCTGCTGGCTTCAGAGGACAAAGGGCTGTATTTGCCACCAAAGAGCTGGAGATGGTGTGTTGTGACAATAAGGTGGAAAAACCCATTAGGTCAATAGAAAAGCAGAGACTGACCCGCAGTGTGGAGAAATAGAGTGGAAAATAGTGGCTGTCAATATAGACATCTTTTCCCCTCCAATATGGTTATTCATCTCTCTCTCTGAATCGTGGTTCTTCCCTACAGAGATATCTATAACACTCCAGAGAAATACTATCTCCTCTGTGCTGAATTTTCCATTCTTTAAAGATAGGAAAGAATACTAATTGCATTTGCTGTTGTCTTCTGTTATTTTATTTTGCTGCAGAAAGATGTGCAGCACTGAAGACGAGAAATAGTAACTAATTCCACAAAGTTGGAGAGATTTCTCACTACCAGCCCTGAGGCATTTGAGGCATTTTATTTTTTAACTGTCATAAACTGACAAATACAGAAGATGGATCACAATGCAATACACACACACGCCTAATTGGAAGGTGAAGTAAGAAATTAAATTATCTGTGTCAAATATGGAAGGGAAGGTAGCAAGCCAGAACATAGGTTTTATGTCTGCATGTGCAAATTTGAAAATAACTGAAATGAGAGGCAATAACAACCAAAAAATGGCTTCTGGTCAACAGTCCAGCATATCTATAATTACAGTTAGATGTTTTAATTTAACTAGGACTTAAGCACCACTATTGCTAATCCAGAAGTTCAGCATTAATAAAAAAATTCAAATGCATCATTCTTACAAATTTCTTGGGACAGCTATGAAATTTAGAAGAAAAAAAAGAAGAGGGCAATATCCTTCTTATAAAAATCAGTAATTCCTACTGTGTCATATTCTTCATGCACAGGAAACAAATCTGAAATTTATAAAAGAATCAAAGGCCAAACCTCTTACATCTCTTCATACAGGGCAAAGTTAGTGGCAGAACCTCTTCCAGATTATTTATTCCACATGTTACCATGTAACAATGTTATAAGACCTAGGACAGACTGGTAAATGATGCAACGCTTAAGGAAGTGGGGATTAAATGATCTGACCTTTAACTTTTGGAATTGATTTTTGTCTGTTTCAATTTCGAAGAATTTGGTGACATAATTCAAACAAAGACACGTACATCCGAAGCGAATACCAATTAATCAAAGCAATTTTGTAAAAATGTAAAGCTTTATAAATTTAGGTTTCATTCATATATTGAAGACTTTTGTTAAATAGAATAATCTGAAGATAACTCAGAAATTACAGGAAATTTCAAAGATATTTTAAATTTTGAAAGCAAAGGATTCTGCATAACTAAATAAAAAATTACTTGCAAATGTGGACTGATTTAAAATTCAATTTTGTTTTTAATTTTAAAATCAATTTCACTGTTTCTAAGGAAATCCTCTAAATTATTTTAACATTGCTACAACAACTTAGGAAGTTAAGCCAAGTGATATGTGTGTATAGTATCTGAAATGGCTTCTGTTCCCTCTTGGAAAACAAGTTTTGAAACATTGGCAGGCATTCAGAACAAAATCACACCTATATTTTTTTTTTAGCAAACCCTATTTAGATATTTTCTATGCACTCTTCTGTTCTATGCTGCGTTTTACTACATCTTGATGTGTGAATTAAAGCACTGAAATGTGTTTTAAAGAAATCCTCCATCTGGAAAAAATTAAATAATGTGTGAGACACCAAACAGATTGAGTTCTTCAGATAGTTTTCTGGTTTAGAGCAAATAATTGCATTAGGAGTTTAAAAAATGAATGTGTGATGAAGACAGCTGCAGTGCTCCTCAAAAGCAGACAGCTTCTGTCAGGCTTTGGCAAACTACTATTCTGCATCAAGATAATTAAGGCAAAGTGCATTTTTCTCCCTATTTGGAGACAGGGTAACAAAATTCTAAGTTCATGCTTTCTATTTATCTATTCTTATTTCATTTACAGGAACTCCCAGATTCTCTGAAAGAACAGATTTATCTGAAAGAATGGCATGTGTACAATACATCAATACAGACCATTCCAGCCTACCTTGCACTATTTCAAGATCTGAGAGTACTGGAATTGTCAAAAAATCAAATCAACCATCTTCCAGCAGAGATTGGTGAGTTGGTCCAAGATATTCAGATATTTATACTCATACCATTTAACTCTATTGCAAGGAAATGAGCATCCATGGATATTCTTATTAATTTACTGATAATTGTCTTCCTTGTTCCCACTGAACAGTCCCCACTACATTTTTATATCTCTCTGACTTTAATTATACTTACAAAATTGCATTGAGAGCCATGAATATAGTATGAGAAAAAGTTAGCACATTTTTGTTATCTGATTATAAGGCAGTTATTGCTTGTATTTATGCAGATGGAGAGTTGTTTCTGGGAACAGATGGTGTTTTATATTTCTTACAGATTAAGAAAAATAGAAATATTACAGAATTTAAAGCCTCAAACAAGCTAAATTGAAACATAAGATTGTGGGAAAAAGGAATAAAAAATAGAATCCTGCAAAAAATATACATTTTACTTTTTTTAAGAGTTCAGTAATGATCTTAATTTATTAAAGAGATATATCATAGAGTAATTGATTCATAGAAAATTTTGAATTGGAATGGACCTTAAAGGTCTTCCAGCTCCAAACACACTACTGTGGGCAGGGACACCTTTCATTAGACCAGGTTGGTCAGAACCCCTTCCAACCCAGCCTTGAGTGTCTCCACGCATGGTGCTTTCACCACTTTTCTAGGCAACCTGTGCCAGTGCCTCAACACCCTTACAGTGAAGAATTTCTTTGTGAGATCTAAACTAAATCTACTCAACCTGGTGCTATAAGTTTTAGAGAAACAAATTCTCAATACCTAAATACTTTGGGCCTTGCCATTTTAAGATACATAATAATAATTTTAATGCTTGCCTCTCCTATGTTTTTAGGTCTTACAATAGAAATCTTGTTTGACACATTGTATTGGCATTGAGAGGGATTTGCTGCTCTCACAAGGAAAAAATATAGCTGTAACAGGTGGCATGTTTGACAGCTGAAGAAACTGGGCCCATTGTGGGTTTGCCAGTGTCAAGCTCATGCACCTAGGTGTACCTCAGCCTTTGATTTTAAATACAGTAGTCCTAGGCTTTTCCCATGAGTGCCATTCCTCATGTACACTGAGAGAACAGCTTAAAGACTAAAACCTTCACCTCCCTTGGTATCAAAAGTCTAACTAGAAAAAATAGGAAGAGGAGGAGCACCCTGAAACACAGAAATCTGAGCTAGAACTTTCTACTCTTTTAGTATTCTATTAGTCAAGTAACACTCATGCTTTTGATTTATTTACTAGCACTATATTTTAGAAAGAAAATTTTACATACACATTGAGATCTATTTTATAGCTTCAGCCTGGCATCTAAACACACTAACATATCATAAACAAGACACAAGCAGGAGATAATGGACATAAAATGAACACTGTTTTATCAGCATTTTGACTGCAGGACTCAGATAGGTCAGTGAGTTTAATGGACAAACACCTTATAAGACGTAGTTTGCAAGAAAGTGGAAATAGCATGCAAGAAAGGGGAAAGACTGCTAGTTTCCTGCCAGATGCTACCCTAAACCATTAAACAGAGGGTTTTAAGGGGTTGTTGCTCAACAATCGAGGCAGGTAGAAGCAGGAAAATTTTTATTTATTCTTATAATGTTATGTGCTGTTAATTAAAATGATCCTCAAGGGAAAAAAACAAACCATCACTAATGCTATTAAAATCTGTTTCCACAATAAAGGCACGAACACAGATCTCAGAATCACAGAATTGTTAAGATTGCAAATGGCCTCTAAGATCATTGAGGCCAACCACAAACTTATCCCCACTGTGTTCATCTCTATGTCCCTAAGTGACACACACACACATACGTATGTTTTTTAGCATTTTCAAGGATGGTAATTTTACCAGTTATTTGGGTGGCCTGTTCAAATGCCTGGCCAACCTTTCAGGGAAGAATTTTTTCTGTATATCTAACCTAGACCTCCCCTTGTGCAACTTGAGGTAATTTCCTCTCATCCTTTCACTTTTCCTGCTTTTCACATGGGAGAAGAGACTGACCCTTACATTGCTACACCCTGCTTTTCAGGCAGTTGTAGAGAGTGATAAGGTTCCCTCGCTTTTCTCCAGGATCAGCAATACCAGCTCCCTCAGCTGCTCCTCATAAAATTTATGCTCCCCAGCTCTGTTGCCCTTCTCTGCATCACCTCAGTGTCTGGGGCTGTTGTGGATTAAAAATGGCATTTCCCAATTTAATGTTCCCACTGAAGCACTCATTCCTGTCTCACTCTCCCCTCTCCCTCTCCTTTCAGCCATGTGGAGAAGAAAATTTGAGGTACAAAATGTAAAGATCATGAGTTGAGATAAGAACAATTTACCAGAAAGAGCTAGAATGTCAGTTACAGGGCAAAGCAGTGATACCCAACTGCACTTACGTGACCAGAAGGGACCACTTCTCCTACCCCTGAAAAACTCTGTGAGGTGGTATAGAATAACCTCTGGGTATTAGGAATGTCCCCTCCTGGCTGCTGCAAAATTTAACCCTGTCCTCGTTAAACCAGGACGGGAGCCCAGAACTGAACACAGGATTGAGGTGTTGTCTCACCAATGTTGAGTACAATAGGAAAATAACTTTGTTGGTCCTGCTGGCCACACTATTTTTGATACAGGCCAGGATGTCTTTGGCCTTCTTGGCTACCTGGGCACACTGCTGGACCATGTTTGACTGGCTTTCAACCAGCATCCCCAGGTCCTCTTCTGCCAGGCAGCTTTCCTGCTGCTTTTCCCCAAACCTGTAGTGCTGTCTGGGGCTATTGTGACCCAAGGACAGGATCTTGCTCATATAATTGCCCTTGGTCCATTGTCCAGATGGTTCAGATGACTCTCAATAACTTTCCTACCCTCTAGTAGATCAATCTTCCCACCCAACTTAGTGTTGTTTGGAAAATGACTAGGGGACACTTGATCTCCACCTTCAGATCAAAAATAGTGACTTTGGGTTGGACTTAATGATCTCTGGGTTGGACTTGATGATCTGGGTTGGACTTAATGGTCTTGAAGGTCTCTTCCAACCCAGTGATTCTGTGATTCTGTAATAAAAACTCTAAAGAAGGCTGGCCCCAACACTGAGCCCTGGGGAACACCACTGATGTTCAGGGGACAAGTAGATTGTTCCAGTATTAGGTAATGTAGAGCTTTTGTCGGACCCTTTTTGGGAAACAAGGAAAAAGGTCTAATTGTTTCTAGCAGCAATCCCTGTTCTTTCAACTGCATTAAAATGATGGGATTTCTGCTCATCAATAGCTTTTATGTAATTCCCTATATTCACTTTCCCTTCAATATGTTTTTCTTGCTAGCTTATACCCATGATTTATTTCTTTCAATGCTTTTGTTGCTGTTTTTTTTATGCAAATGTTTGCCTGGAAGGGCCAGAGAATGTTAGAAAATGCTTTGTTGTAGGGCTTCCCTCAGACACGGTGTTAAAGCACTCACCATCCTTCTCTCACCTGGGAACTTTTGTTCAGAAATTTTATTTTTCAAGATTCATTAAATCTAATAGCTCCTCAGTGGAAACATAGAGTTTGCTAAGCTATAGATAGTACTTATACATACATATATATGTGTTTTATATATAATTCTATATCGCAGTAGTAATTCTAGCCTATCAAGAAAATAATGCATAATCACTGATGTAGTCTAAAATGAAATAATACAAAAATCCACTGCAAGACTGTACCTGAACTGTTCAGCTCTTTTTTGCCAAAACGTCCTGATGTTTTTCAGTCTTACTGAATGTTGTGTGTTGATAGCCCGCGTGTTAGTAAGGCACTGGAACTGCACTTTTTGTTATGGCATAAATTGCAGAGGAGCTTTGTCTTAATTTTTGTAATGCTCTCTTTGTTTACGTGTAAGGGAATATGCTTGCAAACTGCAAATAGCTTTATTTAATGTACTACATATACATACAGAGATGAATATTAATGTGTATTGGAAATGTTAATTATTTTCATAAGACAATATTATGGAAGGTCTTGGATATTCTGAAGTTTTTCAATACTGCTTCTAAATGAAATCTTTTATATTTTAAGTATACTTATGTATAAGTCAACATATCTACTAAATTTTCACAAGGAAAATTATTGATGTGGGTTTGATTTGGGAGCTCTAAACAAAGAGTGAGGACTGAGTGTTAAATCAGAAGGTAAGGTGTCTGGAAAGGTTAAGTGCTAAGGTATACATCATTTTGTCTTCTGCTTACAAAATAGCAATAACTAGGTAAATATCACAGCTCAAATGTACTTGAGAGCAATGACAGATAGTTGATGTTGGCAGTGACATACATCTTGTGGAGTCTTTAATCTTCAGACAGAATTGAAGTCAACTTTAGATCAACAAATCATCCAGCAGAGGATAACCTGGTAAGGCATATTATGACAACTTTTGATTCTCACAAGAGGCAGAGGTATGAGAGAACATCAGGTGATAAGAATATTTTAAATGAAAAGAATTATTGCTGCAGTAGAAGTTTCTGGACTTCTGGAATATTGACTTTCATATTCCTGTTTTACTAGATTTAGAAGATAATGCTCCACTCTGAATCAGAGAGAAGAAAGAGTTTAATCCATTATGAGATATTTCATATCACATTTTTATTGTCACATATGTACATGAACAAGAACATATTTGTAACAGAAGACAGCTGAGAGTACTTTTGATTTGATAGTTTTTGTATAATAGTATATATTTTAATCAGAATTGTAAAAAAAAGAAAAGAAAACTGCAGAATGGAGTTGTCTGTCTTAAAATGGTTTGCCTAGGAATAACAGAGAAAAAATCATGAATGGAGTGTAGCCAGGGGATTTTCTTTGTCTTCTGAGTGAGATTACAGCTTTGTCTTTGACTCTGTGGCTGCAGTGCAATTGCCATATGTAAAGGAGTGCTAGTACATTTGTAATTGCTATAAATGAAACTATCCAAAAATATATTCTCATATTCACATAGGAAGTAGTGAACTGAAGTTTTATATGTTTCCAAAGCCTTTGTGCTGGCATGGAACTGTAAGGTTATATTAGGATTTTTTGTCCCACAAATTATACTTCTAAGGTTATACTGGGATTTCTTGTTCCACAAACTATACTTCTCAAAGAGCTGTTAATAAAATACTTGTACTGTGTCCTCTCCCATTTCTGATTTTCCAAATATTTAGGATTATAAATAACAGATTTTGTGGCACACTTTATTGAAATCACAGTGAATTTTTGTCTCTTTTCTACTGCACAGTATAAAATCTTCTTTGTTCATATCTTTAATCAAATTTTCTAGAATTCAGAAGGGAAAACTATTAGTAATAGAATTTTAAGCAACTTCTTGATACCTAAAATAGCTTTTTCTATTAATAAGATTCCCAATGTGTTTTGTGAATTTCCAAGAAGAAAATATTTTCATATTAAATGCCTATTCTGAGGAACTGCAAACTCATCAATTACCTTTGTCATTTATTCAGTATTCAGTGTTATTTTTCCAACAGCTGAGTCTTTTATGAAACATAGGAAAATTTTGTTTATATCCTCCCTTTGGAGAGGCAGTATTAAACACTGGTGTTGCAAGTTGACTGTTTTTATGAGGACATTTTGGACTTAGTTTTCAATGGCAGCCTCTCTTCTCACACTTCCTGAGTGGATGGCATTGGGGGCAGGGACTGGGGGAGTTAGGTCACTTGCACTGTAAGTAAAGATCAAGTCCATGACAACCCGAGGAATATGAATATAGACATGTCTATGGGAACTGACGAGATGCATCCCAGAAGCTTGAGGGAACTGCCTGATGTAGCCACTAAGCCACTCTGTGACACTGGAAAAGTCATGTCAGCCAGGTAAAGTTCCAGGTGACTGAAAGATGGGAAATGTTGTGCCCATTTTAGAAGAAAGTAGACAGGATGAAAAGGATCGTGTGAATCTCATGAGGTTTAACAACACCAAGTACCATGTGCTGTGCTTGGGCTGAGGCACACTCTGGTATCAGCAAATGCTGGGGGATGAACAGATGGAGAGCAGCCCTGCCCAGAAGGGCTTGGTGGGTGAGAGGCTGGACATGAGCCAGCCATGGGCACTCCCAGCCCAGAAAGCCAAACGTGTCCTGGGCTGCATCCAAAGCAGCGTGGGCAGCAGGGGAGGGAGGGGATTCTGCCCCTCTGCTCTGCTCTGCTGAGAGCCCACCTGGAACCCTGCATCCAGCTCTGGGGTCCCAGCACAGGGAGGATATGGAGCTGTTGGAGTGATCCAGAGTAGAGACACAAGGGTGATTAGGGGGATGGAGGCTCCTATGATGATGGGCTGAGAGAAATGAGCTTGTTCACCCTTTTGGAAAGAAGCCTCTGGGGTAACCTTACTGTGGCTTTTCAGCACCTTAAGGAGGCCTATAAAAATAGCTGGATGGCTGTTTACAAGGGCATGTAGTAACAGGACAAAGTGTAATGGCCATAAACTTAAAGAGGGTAGGTTTAATTTACATATTAGATATTATTTCCTCTGAGGGTGATCAGGCAATTAAACAGGTTGCCCAGATAAGTTGTGGATGACCTATCTCTGGAAGTGTTCAAGCCCAGACTGGATGGGGCTTTGAGAACCCTGGTCTAGTGAAAGGTGGCCTTGCCCATGGCAGGAGGGCTGGAATTAGATGATCTATAAAGTCCCTTCCAACTCAAGCCATTCCCTAATTCAATGATTCTGTGCTTGCATATAATGTAAAAAGTTGTCCAGCATTTTACAAGTGGATCTATATTTGCATTGAAAAGGATCCTTAGATAATAAAGGCATTCTGTAACCTCATCTATATTTTGTCTCTGACACCTTGTTAGAACCACTAATGTAGGCTGGTGTAAAAGGTGAATTTATACTAGCATTATTAGAATTCTGCATTACTCATAAGAAATTACAGAATTTAATTATGAATTCAGGTTTTAAAAAATGAATTAAAAAATTAAACTGTGAATAAATGCAACAACTATTACACTGGATCTCCCATCTAAAAAAGAAATCTTAATCGGGAAATTTTCAGGGAGACCACAGATTTAATTTTGGCTTTTACTGCCTCTTCATGGAAAACACAGAGATGTTAGCTGTTTAATTCCAGAATTTACACATATTATAGAATGAAAATTCAGCAACATTAAACATAGTCAAAAATAGTATTGTACAGCAATGATTTTACCGTTACTACTTTGAATTCAGAAGTCGTGCTTGAATATTATATGAATGTATATGTAACATGTGTGAGAGTCAAATCCTGTTTTGCAATTGTGCAGTCATGGAAGGGATGCCACCTCCTCCCTCCCCTCCAACAGTGCCTCAATGGCTGTATTAAATGCTCATTAAGCCTGATTTTACTGGGCACCTACCAAGGACAGTGGAGAACTTCTGCACTAAGAAGACATTAATAAGACCCTAGATGCAGGTTTCAGGATTGTGAAAGTCCATAGTGCCTTACCACCCTTATTCCCTCTCCTCCAAATGACAATGTCTGTGGTATTTGAAGACTATTTTGGGATTCATCCCTCCAAAATTTTGCGCTCCTTTGGTCAAGACACAGGATTTGAGAATCTTTTGTTTTCATGGATGTTTTTTTATAGTCACATATTTGTGCTCTCTCTCTGACAAAGTTTGCCTAACAGGTTTCACTCTGTAATCTGGATAACCATTCTGACAACTCATATAGCCTAACTCTATCCTTATCTACATTGTTTGTTACAAAAATTTAAACAGTTATTTAGAGGAAGGAGTAATTAGAGATGTGGTGCTGAATGGAAACTTGTTGAAATAAAAAATTTATAAAGGAAAAGCAAGTTGTTCCAAACTCATTTATTTGGATTCTATCATTCGAAAATATGATTGAGCTTCAAGCAGTAAATCTTGTCTACCTGGTATTCCATGGTGTGTTTGATACAGAGAACTATGGAAAATGAATGCTTGACTCTAACAGAATGGACTTTGATGCCACAATTGTAAAATGAGCAAAAGACTTGTAAAACCAGAAGCAAAAATGTGTTTATTTGGAAAGAGAAGGTGTTGGTCATGAAGAAGGTAATTCGTGGGTTTTCTCAAGGATCAGTTTTGACTTTATCACTTAGCAATTTTCAGGAACAGGGTTACTGAAATTTTCTGATGCAGTGTGTCCGTGTGTTGTCACTGCAAAACAGGTGGAAATATGGTAAGACTGATGAGAAGATAAGCTTCTAAAAAAATACAGAGATTAAATTCACAGTTGCAGAGATCAAGATCATGTATTCAGTTTTCGTGCAGCATGTCAGAGATCATTAAATGCAAAAAACGAAATAAATGAAATTCCAAATCTAGCAGTCACAGGAGGACTATCTTGTAATTTTAGATGAGAACAGATGCAAAATAAGTCTATTAGGACCATTTAAGGAGGGGAATTTTTATTTTGTCAGCAGAGACTAGAAAAAATGGCTTATTCAGGCTAGTAAAATTAATTTTGAGGTGTCTGTTATCTATGAAAACATCAGAAGTAAACACCAGGGAAGGAAAAAATCCTATTTAAAGATGAACTAGACAAAAGAATGTTTATGAAACTTCTACAAATAAATTTAGTCTAGCAATCTGAAGACTATTCTAAATAAAGAAAATTAAGAAACTCAATAACTTATAATACCATAATAACTTCTTATATACCATAACAGTAGATGCAAAAAATAAACTACTTTTCAAATGGAATGTGAGAAATGAAAGAAATGTGATTATGTGAAGTGGTCATGCAAGGATTTTATCCAGGAGATCCTGGTTAGTCTTATATATGTCTTATTGCCCTAGAAGGCATGTTATTGCTTGACTACTGCTCACTTGTCAGGTGGCATAACTTAACTCACTGAAGAGCCCAGAGGTGAAAAATAGCCCCTATAGAATTCCAAGATTGGTCCCTGCAGGCAGATCTTTGCAAGCTTCATCCCATTAATCTATGTTGTCCCGTGTTTGTTACGGAAATAAAATTCAATTGCATGACTCCTGTCTTTTCCCAGTGATTTTCATAATCTTAGTCACAGCAATTACTGTAAATTGACTGTAGAATCTGCAGTGCCCTTCTGTCGTGTTAGAGAGAGACTATATGTCATAAGAAAAAGTGTGATGCATTTTTTACTCATCTTTTTTCTCATACCTGCAAACCATACTGGGAACATTGACATACATGTTAGGTGCTGTGAAAGACAGGCAGAGAAGCTGTGCTTGAGTCCATCACACTACCCAGAAAGGCTGTTATATTTTTGTGATTTCTTTTTCATAAATGGTTTTGCTCCATGCCTCTAATGTGTCAGAGATAACCACCCGAACAGAGTTAGATGAGACAGTGACTAGCATGTTGGTAACACCAGACGCCTTGCCTAGTAGTCCATTAGTAGTTAGTTCTTCAATTACTAATGGAACTGAGAGGTAGAAATTTCAGTGACTGAAAAATTAGCAACATCTGTTGTGGTTTAACACAGCTAAGCAGCTAAGCCTCATTCAACTTGCTTAGTTCCCTGCAGCCAAGTCTCCCACAGCAGGATGGGGAGAGAAAGGGAAAGGCAGAAGTGCGAAAACTCATGTATCAGGACAAAGACAGTTTAAAAAGAAGAAGTAAACAAACCAGTGATGCAAAAGCACTCACTCACCACAAACTGATCCACATTCAGTCTCTAAGCAATACAGACCTTAAAACTCACTCCCATTCCACCCCTGTCTCCAGCTTTTACTGCTGAATGTGACATTATATGCTATAGCATATTCCTTTGGTCAGTTTAGATCCAATGTCAGCCCTGTCACCTCTCAGCCTCTCGACCACTCCTGGCTGACTCACTGGGGCACCAGAGTGAGAAACAAACTTTTTTTGCTGTGTTAGCACTGCTCAGTTATTACCATTGTTTGGTCATAAATCCAAAACATAACACCATATGAGTTGCTATGAGAAGCACTAACTCCATTCCAGACAGAACCAGTACAATATTCCAGTGCTGAAAGAACAGGCAAAACATTCCAGGGCTATTGAATAAATGGTTCTTCTTTCATTCCAATGGGATTTGCTCTCCTTTAACAAGGGATTAGTTGGTTGAGGAAGTAAATTGTGATTTTCTGATTCTCTAGTTTTAATGCATTTCTGTTTCAGTCATCATTTAGTGGCAATGAAGTGGTAAATTCATAGTTATGACACTTAGCATATGATACAATATCTTCATCTACCTTATGATACTAAACCTGGTGAGGTTTCCTGATCAGTAGACTAAACTTATATTATTTTTAGGTGCTTAAAATGTAGCTCACATGTTGACACAATTAAATTGTTTTATTACCCCAACAGCCCTTGTCAGATAGTAGTGTACTGGCAAAGCAATGCCTGTTGTTGTCTTAAAGAAATATTTTCCTCTATTTTAACTAAACCAGCAGCTTACAGTAAAGGAAAGCAAGGTCACCGTCCTAAAAGGAAATCTGAATTTTGAAATACACCTCAGTTTCTGGCAGAGCTAGAACTGGAAGGAAGCTAGGTAGAAAACCCTATGTTTTTCTTTGTTGTAACCTGTAGAGATTAATGTAACAGGGTTATCACAATATATGCCTTGTCCGCCACATGTGCGATGATTTGGGTGGTCCAGTCATCATTCAAAGGCAATGTTGTGTCCAAGGGAAACTATGGGGTCTATGTAAAACACTGTGTGATGTGGTCACTACTAGTGTTGGCCATCAAACTGCATGTCTGGCTCTGGCAACAGCAATTTCTCAGGGAAAAAAGTAGGACTTTCTATTCCTTATGCCTCTTCTCTGTCCTTTTCTGTGGAAGCACTGAATAGCCTCTGGTAAGGGTTTCCACAGATTGCAAAAGGTGAGCAACTCTACACCAACATTTGCTTTGGAAGAAGTTTAACTAAATGTTAATGTCTTAAGGATGAGAGCACTACTATGACACTGCCTTAGGACACTTTGTACTCTGCAGTGTCAACCAAATCTAATGAAACATCAGATTCTTAAAAAAATTGGTTATAAATAGAAGACTGATTGTTATGATTTAGGAATGGTATCCCCCAATTCAGTGCCCCCCCCAAGACTCTTCACACCATGAACAATTC
>VYZP01063812.1:25690-40546 GCA_013400635.1 Hypocryptadius cinnamomeus
AACCATGAACAATTCCATCTTGCTCCCTGGCTTTTCCTTTCTCCTCTCCCTGTAGCACTCTGGAGAGGAAAGTGGGAGGAACAAAAAGCAAAGATTACACACTGAGAGAAGAAAAAATTACCAGAAACATCAATAAGTTAATAAAATGTACAATAACAACCCGAATACTAATGCCAGAAGCTACAGAAAAGACACAATTCACACAGAAAAAACCCCTGACAGTGGAAAATTAATAAATCAGATGGCTCCCTCTGCCATAGTTACTTGGCCAAACCAGAACCCCATCTTGCTGGAAGAAAGTCTCTTTCTCCCACTCCTGACAATGATGTGAGGTGGTATAGGATAACACCTGGGTCCTGGCCATGCCCTTTATCAGCTACTGGAAAAATTAGCCCTGTCCTGGCCAGACCTGGGACTCTGATTAATGTAAGTTTTTGGTTGCTGTGTGTCTTCTCTTGCTTTAGAAATATCTAGTCTGCTTTGAGAACCAGTTGACAATGATACTGTTCTCTCCCAGTTTCCAACTGCTGAATTGCATTTGTGTTTCTTCTGCATTTCCTTCTAAATGCTGTATTCTATCACTGGGTAGAAGAGAATACTACAGGAAAAGAAATTAGTAGAGGGAAATGTTGTAGATGATAACAAGTTGAGTATATAGAGTTGATATCCTTACAGGAAGGGATGCTGTCCAGGACCACCTTGACAAACTTGAGAGGTGGGTTCATGTGAACTTCATGGAAGTCAACAAGGGAAAGTATAAGATCCTGCACATGTGCTGGGACAATCTCTAATATCAGCACAGACTGACGGTGAATGGATTGAGAACAGCTTCACAGAGAAGGACTTGAGAATACTGGTGAATGAGAATTGGATATGAGCTGGCAATGTTCATTTGCAGCTCAGAAAGCCAAGAGTATCTTGAGCAAAAAACATGTGACCAGTATGTTGAAGGAAGGGTGTCACTGTGAGACTCCACCTGGAATACTTAATCCAGTCCTGGAGTTTACAGTATAAGAAAGACATAAGTCTGCTGGAATGGCTTCAGTGAAGGGCTGTGAAGATTGCCAGAGGTCTGGAACACTTATATTAAGGAAAGCTGAGACAGCTGGAAGTGTTTAGACTGGAGCAGAGAAGGTTCCGTTGTCACCTTTTTGCTGCCTTTCAACATTTAAAGTGCACTTATGAGAAAGGTAGGGGGAGACTTTTTTACCAGTGCCTGTACTGGCAGGACAAGACACAATGGCTTTAAATGGAAAGAGAGTAGGTGTAGCTTGGGCCTAAGAAATTTTTTATGATGAAGGCGATGTGACATCGGAACAGTATGCCTGGAGAAATTGTGCATGACTCACCATGGGAAATATTCAGTCAAGTTGGACAGGGCTTTGTAATAGATGATTTTTGAAGGTTCTTTCCAAATGAAACCATTTGTGATTCTGCAATTCCGTGATCATTCATGTAATACAACAACCGGGCTATCCATAAAATGTTCTCATTTTGTTATGTATTTATTGATGCCTTTGCTAACACATTAGCTGTTTTATACATTCACATTTCTTCCAGTTTGGTGATATCACAGAATAACTTGCATTTTTTTTCAGGAT
Source organism: Hypocryptadius cinnamomeus (assembly GCA_013400635.1). Classification (NCBI taxonomy): domain Eukaryota; kingdom Metazoa; phylum Chordata; class Aves; order Passeriformes; family Zosteropidae; genus Hypocryptadius; species Hypocryptadius cinnamomeus. The sequence goes on from VYZP01063812.1 coordinate 27,292, forward strand.
ATTGCACTTTAATTCTGTTTCCAACCCTCCTTTTTCTGGCAATTATGTAATGTTATAATTTGAAGAAACAAAAAACATTGTTACAAATGTAGCATAGAATATTATCATGGTCTTTAAATTAAGCCAGTGGATATGATAAATCATAATAAAGAAAATAATGAAACACATGCACACTTCCATTATATAATCAAAAGTGTGAGATGCAGGATGCTAAAGAGAGAATTCTTGATGTGAGTTTAGTAGGAGTGATTGTTCTCAATGAGGAGGTTGTATAAAAGTTGCTAAGATGTGTTTCAGTTGGCAGGCAAATTTTCTATAGTGGCCAAGCCAAAAGCCAACTTCTGTAGTTTCAACTGAGGTCAAGAGGTATCTCACTGTTAGAAGAAACAAGATCTTTGAAAGTCTTAAAGTCTTTGCTGTCTCCTTTCAAACTCTCTCCAAAAACATTGCTGATTAAGGGCACTATTACCCCTCAAAATGTTATTGCAGAAAATATTTATCAATCTTACCCATCATCACAATAAGGAGCTTTTTCTTTCCTTAACTGAGTATACCTTTTGTTTTTGCTTTCTCTCTCTCTCTCTTTTTTTTTTTCTTCTTTTTTTTTTTTAAGTTAAAAAAGAAAAAAATCCAACCACCCAAGCGGTGGGTGGGAANTTGAATTATCTTACCCTCACAGGCTGCTTAAAAAACCTCAAAGTGCTCAATGTGAGTTTCAATAATTTGAAGTCAGTTCCTCCAGAACTGGGTGATTGTGAGAATCTAGAAAAACTGGATTTGTCTGGAAATATGGAAATAACAGAGCTCCCATTTGAAGTAAGATAACAATCTATGTTCATTTCATGTTCAAATCTTTTCTTAACAGATTAAATCATATTCCTTGAAGTTTTTAACAATAATGTTTTACTAATAATATAATTGAAAATGCCTTAGAAGTGCTTAAATAAGGCCAAGGTACCTTGTTTTGGTTTTCCAGTGACTAAATTTTACTTGTATATATTCTGATATATGAAGCAGGACAGGATCCTAAAGGGGATTTGACTGTGGTAATAAGCAGAAGGCTGCAAATAGCTGTTTTCTGTAAAAATGAAGTACATCTGGGTAGTCAAATTCACATTCACACTGTATTCCCAGTGTGTGTTTTCATTTAAAAACTGTATGGAAAGTTCTATAAACAGCACTGCATTTTGCTACGAGCACAAATATTTCTCTGAAAAGGATATTACATGTGAGAAATGGCACGAATGTATAATAGACTGAGAAAAGAACTTCCAGGCACACACCAACATTATCTTTTTTTCTGTTGGCTGCATAACTGCTCTCTGTCACAGCTGCGCTGAAACGTATTGCTAGGGGGAAATAAAATCATTGCTGGTACCTAACCACAATTTTTGCTGTCATCTGTCCATCTGTATTTTTCAGGTTCTTAATATCCTGATTTCTAGGGAGTGAGTAGAAGGATCTTTAGAGAAAAGTGTCAGGTGCTTCTTTACTGATGCCTACTTTTTCTCTAAACATCTGTTACTGGTGATTCACAGGCAATGTTGGGGTGGACTAAACTTGTGTGAGATCTGATTTAGCCCTGCTTGTGTTCTCTTCTGAGGAAAGTAATAGTAATTAACTTTCTCCACTGACTTTTCATAGTAAAGAAGTTTATCTAAAAAGAATTGCTAAAAAAATTGAGTGAACAAAACAGAAACAAAGAGTGAACTTTCCCCACTATAAATGGACATGAAAAAAAAATGCTAGCAACAGAATAAGTAGTGCAGGTCTCCTTTCTCCTCCCTCTTCTCCTTTGGATGGCAAAACCAGGGAATGAAACAAATAAAATTTAACTAGTAAAAAGGAATCATAATGGAATCAGGAAATCATATGTCCTGAATAGGCAAATGAATTAAACAAAATTATAGGTCTCGTAGTGGAAGGATTTACTCATGTTTATGCATTACGGGTAGCCTTCACATGGAAACATACCTGTGCATGTAAGTCTTTTCAGGGCTGAGCCTGAGAGACCAATGTTTCTTTTGGAGACCTCTAAAATATAGTTTCCTTCCTAAAGTCTCCTATTCAATGAAATTGAAAGCCACAAAACTGAGTGTAGGTTATGGCCTAATGGTTCTCTTAAAACTTATGGAAAAAAAAAATTGGAGTTGTGCAAATAACTTTATATAATAGTAAAAACTACAAGAAACATCATGCTAGTATGGTACAAAAGGTCAAGAAGAAAAATATTGGCATTACCTATTGTATTTCTCTGGAGGCTGAAACTCAATTTATATTTGTAGTGATCTGGGACGTAGGCTACACAAGCTCTTCTGATTTAGATTATAAACTCACTTTCTCAGAATCAACATTTCAAGGGCAGCTTTGGAAGCTGAACATATGAATGAACACTGAAAGGAACACTTTTGTTGAATGATGTGAAATGCTGCTAAGTGTTTGCCCTTTAGCATACTCACTATGGCTCGTGTTATTCAGAACAAATGCATCGGAATCCTCGCCAACATAATAGGTGTCTAATGTTGAGTCTCAGACAAACAGTTATAGTTACTAGCAGGTAACAGTTTAATGAATTAAAATATTGAATTAGTCTAAATAATCTAAAAAGGGAAACCAGAAAAATAGTGCTGGGCTAGCTTTGAATAGCTGAATGCCTACCTGTCTGATCACTTCATCCCTCTCTTCAGCATGACTTTGGGAGGAAATATTTTGAGAAATCACATGGTTCAAGATAAAAGACAGGGAGATTGTTTCTCATTTACTTTTGTATGCAAAACAGATTGTACTTTGGGAAGATTAATTTAATATTTGTCAATAGTAGCAAGCAACAAAGACAATAAAACAAAATCTTCCCCTCTCCCAAGGTCAACTTCTTTTCAGATTCCTCTTCCATCCCTGAGTAGTGCAGGGTGGCAAGGGAAGTTACAGCCAGTACACAGTGGTTTATAGCTGCTTCTCCTTCATCCTCACACTTTTGTTCTCCCCTCATGTGGGGTCCCCATGGGTTGAGCTTTTTTCAGGAGTATCCATCTGAAGCATCATGAGTCTTCCATAGCTGTAGTGTGGAGATCTACTCCACCATGCAGCACCTCCACTTCCTCCTTCTTTGACTTGATATTTCCTCTGTTCTTTCTCACTCTTTTTATTTCCCCTCTTTCTCTGGTGGATTTTTTCCTCTCTCTTAAATCAGTTTTGAGAGTGGCACCACACACTTTGCTGAGGAGCTTTGCTGTGTCCTGTGCTCGGTCCATTAGAGCCATCTGGAATTGCTGGCATCCATTTGGGACAACCTCTGGTGTATTTCTACAGAGCATCTTCCCCTGAACTCCCTACACTGCCAGCACATTGCCATGGACAAGCAATCCAAGTGTTAATGACCACAAGTTGCATTATATAATTTATTGTCCAATAGAATTGTTGCTAACATCCATTAATCCAGTGAAGTGCTTATAAGGCTTAGCCGTGTCTCACATGTGGAGTCAGTACTGGGAACTGGAGATTATAATAAAGCAAATACGTGCAAGCTCTGTTTTGTTAGGAGAATGTCTTCTCTTTACAACAGCAGGGAGAAAGACAAAACTTGGCAACCAATAGAAAAAATAACATAGAATGTCGATAAAAATGTTTCCTGTTTATCCTCTCTCAGGAAGCTAAATTTTTATTTGACTTTCAAGTCCTTAACAGTTTCTTCTGGGAAGATTAAAGGAGTGTGCAAGAACAGCATCAATATTCTTCAGTGTAAAACTTAGAAGTAATGAAGGCTAGCTGCAGCCCAGTAGAAATTATTGAAGTCTAATTTTGCCTTGGGTTTTTTTTTTTACATAGAGTAATGGCCAGACAGACAGCCCATTCAAAACCATAACATAATTCTAGCTCAAATGCACCTCATAGAATAGCTGTATCAGCCTGTTAGCAACATGCATGTCCAAGTGCCTAGGTTTTTTCACTATTTCTATTTGGGTGTGCTTTGGAACTGTTCCTTGAGGGATGTGCCTTGTGCCATAGCATCAGGAGGAAAGCACATTGCTCACTTGTCTGTTAATTTCTAGCAAAAAGCTCTTTCTCTGTTTGCAAAGGCCACTTTCAGCACTCTGTAAGTCATCTCACTGAATCTTAAAATGAGGTAATTTGATGCTACATGAAAAAAAATTGAGGATGTGTGCTCTCATCTTTTACATTCTCAAAGATTAGGACTTCATACCATTCCATACAATGTCCAAGGAAGAGCAATCTGTTTCAATGTTTAGCTTTCAATTTTTAAAAATTTGTTCTATTGTTGGATGTCTAACATTTTTAGATTCAGATATTTATTAGATATTATCTAATTAAATATTTAGAAATTATGTCTAATATTTTAGATATTAGTTAAAATCAATATTTGATTAGTACCAATTGAAAGTAGAACTTGGCAGAGAAAGTTTATGGATCTGCAGGGGAGTTCAAATCTATATTATCTGCACTTGCAAATGAATAATGTCTTCCTCCGGACACGAGTGAAAATATAAATTGAAATAAAATATAAGTGTATGTAAGAAAAGTCAACCTACATGACATAATGTTTATTTAGTCAGCTCGTAACTCAGTAGCCAAGTTTAGCAGAGGAAAGTACTCTATGAGGTTTAGGGCACAGCACATATCTTGTAAGATTTTTAGGTGGAGAGGACTTTGTTCTTCTAGCTCAGATGCTCAGGAGAGGCATGCCCTGTACCTTATCCAGTCCCTCTCTTACCACAGAGTCATTATACTGGATACTATATATTAGTAGTTACAGGGAGAAGGAGGTGGGTAGACTCATTTCCAAATTTCTTGTCTATTTTGCATGTGAATTTAATAGTTAGCATGATGCTGATATTTGTATTTTAACTATTGGATAGTATTCCTCTCACTATTATCATCATACAGGTTATGCAATAAAATTCTTCTTCCAGGAAAAAAACCTGTATTAGAAATAATATATTTTATGATTAAAGTTTGTATAAAAACTGCTCTGACCTTATTTTCAGGTGTGCTTTCTTCAGAAAGTATTACTTTCTACAGTTATTTACTGAATCACACAATTAGAGTTTCCTGTTCATGAGATTTCAAAGAAACAGCTTTGTTGTGGACTCTTTTTTTTAAATGCCAATAATGTTACTGCAGCCAACAGTATCTATGTGACCTAAAGGAACTTCAATGAGAAGAGAGGGAATATGAAGAAGTTCTAATTTCCTCCAGCCGTACCATCTGGTATGGCACAGGCTCTCACTCACAGGATAGGCAAGCCATTCTACAGTACCAGAAGCAAGACAGAAATGCTTGCACTAGATGTTGTGATACAGAAAACAAATTAAAATGTTTTTTTTCAAAGTTATTATGCCTTGAACAGTGTTCAATACTACATCTGAGGAGTCCCAGTAAGTGATCAGAATTTTTTCTATATCATCTGGGTAGTGCAAAATGAAGGAATTAGAGACTGTTAAAGCATATGAATAATTTGTCAAGCAGAGTGTGTATCTATAAATACCTACATTTTCATGTCAATCCTGTATATACTGACCTTTGAAATCCAGAGAAATTAAAATGTTATGCTTCATGGTTTCTTTAACACACTGTATTTTCAAAAGATCAAATTAAATCTTGTTTTGTATATCTGATGCACAGTTTCAGCTAAGTCCTAATATAAGCAAGAATAGACATGAAGACCTTTCAAAATCATAGACCCACAGAATAGTTTGGATTGGAAAGGATCTATAAAGATCATCTAGTGCAACCCCCCTGCCATGGGCTGGAACATCTTCAACTAGAACTTGTTTCTCAAGGCCCCATCCAATCTGACTTAGAATGTTTCCAGGAATAAGATATTTACCATTTGTCTGGAGAACTTGTACCAGTGTTTCACCATCCTCATTGTTAAAAATGCCTTCCTTATATTGTCTATTTGTAAACTATTTTAGTTTAAAAACATTACCCCTTGTCCAATCACAACAGTTCCTACTAAAAACTGTCTCAATCTTCATTGGAAGTCCACTTCACAACTGAAAGGTCACGGTGAGGTCTTTCCTGAAACCTGCTCTCTTCCAGGTTAAACAATGCCAGCTCTCTCAGCCTGTCATCACAGAGAAGGTTTTTCATTACTCTGATAATTTCTCTTGTTTTCTTCTGGACCCACTCCGACAGGTCCATGTCCTTCCTGTGCTGGGACCCCAGAGCTGGATGCAAGGTTCTCAGCAGAGCAGAGCAGAGGGGCAGAATCCCCTCCCTCCCCTGCTGCCCATGCTGCTTTGGATGCAGCCCAGGACACGTTTGGCTTTCTGGGCTGGGAGTGCCCATGGCTGGCTCATGTCCAGCCTCTCACGCAGCAGCAGCCCCAAGTCCTTCTCCCCAGGGCTGCTCTCCATCTGCTCATCCCCCAGCCTGTGCTGGTACTGGGGGTTGCCCCAACCCAGGTGCAGCACCTTGTACTTGATCTTACTAAATCTCAGGATGCTCATGTGGACCTGGTTCCCAAGCTAGTCCAGGTCCCTCTGGATGACATTGCATCTCTCAGGGTGACATCATCACATCACATCACATCACATCCCATCACATCACATCACATCACATCACAATCACATCACATCACAATCACATCACGTCATCACACACATCACTCAAACAGGTCAACTGCATCATTCAGCTGGGTACCATCTGCAAATTTGTTGAGGGTCCATTTGATCCCACTGCTTATATCATTGATATAGAAATTTAATAGCACTGTTCCAATATGAACCCCAGAGGCACACTTCTCATCAACTTCCATCCAGATATTGAGACATTGACCAGTATGCCAATGACACCACCCAGTCAGTTCCTCATTTGCTGACCACTCCAGCCATCAAATCCCTCTCTCTCCATCTCAGAGAGAAGTATGTTGTGGGGAACCCTGTCAAAGGCTTTACAGAAATCCATACAGATGACCCTTTCCTTATCTGTTGTTGGAGTCATTCCACTGTAGAAGGCCACTCGGCTGAGCAGGCAGAACCTTTCCCTGGTGAAGATCTGCTGGCTGTCCTGAATCGCCTCCCAATCTTCTGTGTGCTTTAGCATAGTGTATTGGGTTTGCATGGCCAGGTTTTGGTAGTGTGGGTGCTACAGGGATGGCTTCTATCAGAAGCTTCTAGAAGCTTCTTCCAAGTCTGGGAGAGCCAGTGCCAAGCTGGGTCAGTCAGAAATGGTGGCAATGCTTCTGTAATATTTAATAATGAAATAAAAGTTATTGTGCAGATGTAGTTGCAACCAGAGAAGAGCAGGGTAAGGACATGCAAGAGGAACAACTCTGCAGACACCAAGGTCAGTGCAGAAGAAAGGGGAGGAGGTGCTTCAGGTGCCAGAGCTGAGGTTCTGCTGCAGCCCATGGTGCAGACCATGGTGAGGCAGCTGTGCCTTTGCAGCCCATGGAGGTCCAAAGGGATGCAGAGATCCACTTATAGCTTCACCTTAGCCTTCCGCACCCCATCCCTGTAGAAATGGACTGTGTTCCTATTGTCTTCTCAGGTTACCCGTCCTTGCATCTGCCATGTATTTGCTTCTTTCCTTTTAGTTTTACCAGCAGCTCCCCGATTAGCCATTCCAGTCCCTTGTCATCCTTGCCTGATCATTTACGCCTGGGCATAGAAAGATCTTGTGCACTATGGAAGGCATCCTTAAATATCTACCAGCTCTGTTTTTCACCCTTGTCCCTGACATAAGTTTCCCAAGGGATTGCTATTGACTAAGCCCTTGAAGAGCTGGAAATTTTCTTTCCTAAAGCTCAGGGTCCTGACCTTGCTCTTCAACTGACTCATATCCCTCAGGACTGTGAATTCCATTAGTGTATGATAACTGCAGCCCAGGCTGTTTCTAATCTTTATGTCACCAATTAGTTTACTTGCATTGGTGACCCATGGGTCCAGGAATACATTCCCTCTGGAAAGGCTTTCTATGGTCACGGGAGTTATAACTGGTGCTATTTCTCTTTTTTGCTTACCTGAAAAATATAATTATAAATAGTTGTCTCTTAAAATAGTTTAATAATGCTAACAGGTGTGACCCTAAAAAACCCCCTGACATGAGAAGGGATTTATTAGGTACTAACATTAGTCACCTATGATTTTCAAACACAACAGTACCCAGAACAGACATAAATAACTTTTTATACATTAATAAAATTCCAATTGATATTTTAAAACTGTGGTTCAACAACTGGAAAATTTTCAGTCTCTTTTGTCCTCTTTTTGTTAGTCTGTCCAGTCCTCTTCATCGAAGTCATACATTTAGCAGGAAGAACAGAGGCACAAGCTCTATGCGTGTGTGTGGAGGCTTCAAATAAGTCCCCACTGGGCATTTTCATATAACATCTTGTCTTTGTGATCAGTGGCTGACACATCTCAAAGCCATTACCTGGTAGGTGGGAGCCAGCCATCTCTGTAGAAATGTAAAATATTAGGTTGTTTTACCAGCACATTATTCTTCAAATCTGTATGCTTCCAAACCTGTCTTGTTTCATTGTTATTTTTTTTTTTAAAGCATGTGACAATTATAAATAAAAAATGTAATCAAATGTACAAGACATTAACTTCCCAGAAGCTTCACCATCCAGTAAGACACTGGAAGAAACCATCCACAGGTCCCTCCTGTCTTATTAAATGGGCCTATAAAGAATCTGTTGAATCTTTATGTCTGTAAAATTTTTCATAGGTTGCGAAGTAGCCATGTATCATATTTGTTAAAAATGATTGTAAGTTGCAAAGGAGTCATAGATAAGATTTGCTAAAAGTAGAATTTTATTTGTGAGGGTTTTTCAGGACCACAAAACAGAGAGGAGTGCTGTAATAAAGGCATTAACTTGGAACTGGGAAGCCAAATTCTGGTAAATTTTTCATTTTAAATCACTAGGAAGAGTCCAATTGACTGTAATTGGGCCATCATTTCTGTATATAACATTTTTCAGTATCAGAAGGGGTTTTCCAGTTGCTTGGCATGGTTGCAACTCCATTAGACAGAATTTCATCTTTCCCTTTGCACAGGGCTTATATTTTCTTTGAATTTGCTTAAAGCTCATGATGAGTTGTTTTCCAATGCAGTTGGTCAAAGTGTCAATCCATGCAAAACAACAGCTGTGTTATGGAACTGGTATAAGATGCAATATCAAACATTAACAGGAGGGGTGTGAAACCCAAAAAAGCAGGTGCAAAGGTGTTAGGTGTCAGAAGAGATTCTCAGAGGCCTTACTGCTGCAGGAGTTCTCATAAATGTTTTAATAGTTGAGGGGCTAAAGAAGGACACGGATCTATGTTAGGAAATAGGATTATGAAGTTAAGCATGGGAAAATGTGTCAGTTAATCCCGCTCTTGACACTGTGCTTCCAAAGCCTTCTAATTTATATAGCATCATTTTAAAACCACTCCACTATCAGAATAAGTCAGCAGCTAATAATAACAGTCCACTTCACTGGAGAGCTGACCTGTGCTTACCTCAATGCTGTGGTGCCAGTGACCTTTCCTTTACCTTTCACATTAGTTCAGTAAAAGTAATATCATCTTTCACAGTCTAAAACGTTTTTGTAATAGGGAATGACAGACAAGTAGTTTTACAGCATAAGGGAAGACTTAATAATGACCAAAGGGGCATAATGTGAGCATTAAAACATGGCTATATTATTGCAAAAAGCATGAATATAACTGTAAAAGAATTCAGTAGTAAGAAAGAGTATTTGGTACTGTTCCAGCTCTGGTTTCTCTCAAAACAGCTCCAAATCTCTTTGAAAGCAAAATGGGCTTTCAAAATTCTAATAATATATTCTCCATTCATCTGTGACATAATCTGAGGCAGATTTTATACAGCTACTGAATAGAAGCAGAGAGCATAACAAATACATAGCACTACCAGACTTGCATGTTGTGTCTTGCAGAAAAATGTTTCTGGTGCCAACATACCTGGATTGATGAGAATCAAAACAGAGTTATAGCTGAAGGGAGAGAAAAGCATGCTTTTTCTATAAAGTGCAGATAATGAGAGTTATTATATATTTCTTAAGAAGAATAAAGTTGGAGAGTATAATTGAAATTAATGTGTTTAATTTATTATGGAATATATTTCTATCAGTTGTTAACTAATTACAAGTATTTACATGATTGATCAACTCTTCGCAGCTGTAAAAAACACCTGGTAAGGCTGACTGTCATTTTTATTCATCATCATTGATCAATGTGAAAGGTATGAAGACAGAGATATCCTGTCAGTTGAAAGTAGACATCATCCCAGGATTTTTTTATCTGGTATAGAACTCGGGTAAGATCTCTGCCTTACTAGTCCTGGATAAAAGAGCATAGAATTATACCCAATGTGAAGTGGAAGAGATGTTGATTTTGTGAGGGAATTCAAAGAAGGATATGTCCCAGTGGTTCCTGCTTTTGGCATCCTGAGATGCCAACTCACAAGCCTGGACTTCTGTCATTCTACACTGCAGTACAAAGCAGGATGAACTGAGGTTAGAAATGAATGACTGGAAAGCCCAGAACAAAAATGGAATAAAAATACAAAAAATAGAGACATTTCTTCACTGGCTGTTTAGACTATCCATGTAACTCATTATTTTTACTTGTCATAGAGCCATTTACTACTGATGGAGTTCAGAAGGAGATATGTAATTTTATGAATAATAAAAGCAAATGTTTTAGAGGTCATGGAAGGGTTAAAACACAGCTTTGTAAGAATAAGATTTCTAGACTTCTCTTATTTTTTACTTTGCAAAATCAACCTTTTGTTTTTCCTATCTATTTTTAATTGACATGTGCTCTACTGGATTCCCCATCACTCGTTTTTACTGTAGCCACATCAAACTGTTTCTTTCTGGACTAATCCAAGGTGATACTGATAGTCTTGGTTTGCCAAATTCTGTGACTCAAAATTTGAGATTCCACATGCCAGTTTACTCATGCAGTACGGATGTTGGGTATAAGTGACCAGTGCTTGCCGGTGTGTAGAGTTTGTGTGAAGACTGTGTGTGACTATGTGACAGGACTTCCCCTGACTGTGTCTGGTCACACAATACAAGATTATATGGCCTCATGACTGGGGAGTGTATGCACCACAGACAGCTGCTGAGGTCCAGCTGCTGCTGACTCCATGACAGCCATGTCATATGCTGGCTGCCATGTAGTCTTGAGGCTGTTACTTCATTTCATCTTGAAATACAGACGTGGTCAGTTGGAAGTTATGTCTGAAGGGTGTGACAGTGGTAGCAGAGGGGCTACAGGTGTCTGGATCACATGTGGGCATCACCATTTCATGATTTGCTGTTCTTTTCTGCCCTTACGGTTTCTACTTGAATACACTCCTTTCAGTGAAGAGGGTCGGTTTAAGGAGAGGCCAGGCTACTTCAAACTGTCTTTAATGTAGCTGAAATATTTTTCATTCTGAGATATAAAATGCTCTTTGAAATAGTGGTTAGAGGTAACAAAAAAAGTTATTGAGATTAAACCTAATCTGATGCTTCAGAACTGTAGAATGTTGAACTACATTTTTCAAAAAAAGGGAAGAAATGAGAAAGTTCTAAAAATATAGGTAATCTTAAATCTCAATTAATTTCATTGCCATAATTAAAGTCTTGATATACTTGTTATATTACATACCTGGAGTGGTCCTCAGCATCTCAAGACTAGAAATCAGGAAACCTGTGTTATACTTTCTGTGATGTACTTTTTCACCTTGGGAAGTGACTTTCTGCCACTGTGTTTCTGTTCACTTTTTTCCATTTGCTTGTAGTGACTATTAATTGTATTGAAATAGCAAAATAGAGAACTCTTACTGTGTGTTTTTTAGAGCTTTGCCTCACAGAGCTTTATTTCCAGTTTTTTGTGCTCTGTTAATGATGATATCAGTAGAGTAATAAACCCTAAATTGCAGATCTGCTTTGCAAAAAATTAAACTTTTAGATGTTATGACATTTGAAATCTCAATAAGCAGTATTATTTTACAAGAACACTGATGAGATGTTTGTGCTATATTCTCAGGTTGAAACAATTTGACTGCGTCTTTGGACTGTGACATAGAAATAGAAGTTTTCATTATTTGTGTAAATGTCAGTTTCCTCAGAATTCTGCAAAGTAATTTAAAAACATGTTGTTGCAAATTTTAGAATCTAATTGTGTAGAGGTTTCATTTTATTGAGAGGTGCAATGCTTTTTGATTATGTTGCTCTTGTGAGGAACATTGTCAGGAAAAATATGTCATGAATTACCAATTTCTTGCTCCATTGTTCTAACCTTTACAGTCTTTCCTAATCTAGATTTAGGTTTTTCAGAACAACTGCAAACCAAAAATTTAAAGAAAATAGCAAAGTATTTTCATTCTGTTGTTATCTATTGTCCATCTCCAAATCCCATAATTCACCTAGAGAAAAATTGGGAATTATGGTGTTTTGTGTGTAGCGCTGTTTTAATTAGTGGGAAGTAATTAGGGATTAATTATTGTATATCACATTGCATATGTATGCAATGATTTATTTGCTCTTTTCACCACTAATGCACAGTGACTGCAAGACTTTCATGAAGTTACTTTTTTCATTTTCCATCTTTTCCCAGGTTTCAGTCAGTTTAAGAAATGTTCTTGCATTAGCTTGCACTTCTTGGTATTAGGTTTTATTTGCAGTTGCGAAAATCTTGACAGCTTCAGATGCATGTTGTTAATAATAAAGGTTACTCCTATGTATTTGCTCAGCAGTCATACTTTCTTTTGTTATATTCATGTTTTTATATGCTCAAAGCATTACATAGATATTTGTAAAATATCATGGTCACAGAAAATATTATCTGATATTGCACATGATATACACAAATACATCAATGTTTTTTGTTTTATTATTAAAAAATTACTAGGGCTATATATGCCTCTAGCAGCAATACGTAGGTAAACAAAGATAAGTAGCTTGGATGCAATCTAGAGGGAATTGAGTAGTAAAACATCTGTTTGTAAGCTACTTATATTGATATAGAGCATAGAAATAAAAGTGTAAAATGTCTCTGAGCTTATACTGTTTCAGTACCATGAAACCTGATTCTACACAATTTGTCTTCCGAACAGCTATGCTGGGACAGGCCAGATGACTGATTTTGTTAGCCATTTTTTTCTTGTTGTTTAAGAGACACAGGACAATATTTAGCAATCCAAGGGGCTTATGGAAAAAGCCTTCAGCTGTATTACTGTCTATATCTTCCTGAGGTACTCTGAGCCAGTGGAAGAGGTCTTGATATAATTT
>VYZP01063813.1:5631-17267 GCA_013400635.1 Hypocryptadius cinnamomeus
TCCTAGCACCTGGAGCATCCTGGTGACATAGACAGCAAGTTCAATTACCCAGTAGCCCAGTGAGTTATAGTGCAACATCAGAACTTGAGAGACAGCTGCTGGGAGACTTGTTTTCAGGCAGTCTTTTGCCTGCTATTCCATGCTTTAAACTTAGAATCAAAATTTGTACAGGTTTTCAGATTTTTTTTTTCCCTGCCCTCTGCTGGTGAGAGGGTGAGGGTTAAAAACAGAAGAAGAATGCAAACAGAAAATCAAGAGACCTTGCCTAGTGTAATCTGTTCCTTCATTTCATGTCATCTGATTTAAGGTGAAGCAAGAGGGAGCATTCATTTAAGCAGCTATAAAGAAAAAAAAAGATTGATTGAAAAGTAATTTTTTCTCCATTTCTTATGGAAAAGAGTCACAGGTGTCTGATTTTCTTATATTTTCTTTTTAATGGCTGTTCCCTTTTCAGCCCATAAGATTCAAGGTCAGCTCCAGGTCAAATAACACTGAGCCCGAGATGTTCAGCAAGTTCAAACCCAGCTGTAGGATTCCTCTCCCTCCTGTATTGCACTGGGCATCCTTTCTGGCATCCCACCCTGGAAATCCCTATTGGAGGCTTGGGGTACAAATTTTCATTTCTGCATTTAAATGGCACAGTGGATGCCACACTGGCATATCAACAAATGACATTCTACTAATAGAACATGCTAAATCAGTGACTAAAATAAATGTCTCGGTACATCTAGACATGTTTAACCTTGGAATTACTGACTGCTGGCAAAAGTCAGAGCGTACAGGATAAACTTAAACGTAGGAGTGTCTCCTTCAACTTTCCGTGGATGTGAATAGTGAGGGACAGTTGCTTTTCTCCCACAAAGAATATAAAATCTAGCAAACATAGGAAAGAAAAGAAGACTCTTAGAATATTGTGGGCTAAAATACCCCTATTACCAAGTCTTGGATAAAATCCAAGCCTTCTGAAAGCTGCCTTATGGTGAGTGTTTAGAGGGTAGGGGCTTGCACAGATTATTAGTGCACATTGTTACCTGACATCTGTAAGAGTTAGTTTATTTGCCTTTACAGTAAAGCATGGAAGAGAAAACAGCACACATTTTCTTAAAGGAAAATACTATGGGGGAGAGAAATGAGGAAAAATATCTAAGAAAGGAAAATAATCTAAACCCACAACTTCAGAAAAATCCCTCAGAAATCTGAACAGCCCAAGAGAGATGAGTTCAGGCTGTACGATGAATTTGCACTTCTTTGTGCTCACTACAAAAGCCCTTCAGGAGCAGCAGTGATTCCAGTTGGTTTAAAAATGGTCTCTAAGAGCAAAATGAAAACAAATCCTCTTAATCCTGGACCTTACTCCTACTTACTCATCCCTACAAGTGGTACAAACATCAGTGCTTGTGGTGACCATTATTATCTGAGGAGGAGAATACCACCCTACCTTTGGATTGAAAGGTACTCATGTAAATATTCTGAATATACTCTCTGATGACTGGGTCTCCATTTCCAGCCCTGAGCCCCACCACAAACAGTTAAGAACCACCAGGAAAACTTCCTAAAAAGGCTGAACATCGTACTAACTCTTAAAAGGCCAAAACAGAAACAAAAGGTTCTTAATCCATCTTTTTATGAAGAGGCCCTCCAGGGTTTTGTGGCAGCTGCACCATGTGTGAAATATTACAGCATTTGTTTGTAACTGCTGGATGAGGTGCCTGATGATTCTGAAGAGTTCTGGCTACTGCTGCAAGCACTCCACAGTTGGAAGGTGACAGAAATGTCTATCCAAGTTTAAAATACTTGCACATTTGCAGGAATGAAGGGCATTTGTATCCAAAACTCAGTTTTCAGTGGATTCTTCATAGTAGGATATGAAGAAGAATGACAGAGAAACAATTTTGAACAGAGAGATGACAAGCTTTTTTCCTTCCCACAGGAATACAAATTCCTTGCTTAGATTCATAATATGTGGGTAAAGTGGAGGACAAAGAATCAAAAGACAGGCACAAGCATCTCCTGATGTATTAAAGCTAGAAAACTTGATTCTCAGGGGCCTTCACTAGTCAAAAACAACAACAACAACAACAACCAAACAAAAAACGAAACGAAACCAAAAAAAACCACCAAAGAAACGGGCTGTAACAGGTAGTTTCTGCCAGGTCCTAGGAAGCTCCTGTTTGGAGTATACAGCTAAAAATCCCTCAGCAAAAATCAGGCCTAAGAGAACAGGAAGGGAACTGGCCAGCCCAAAGACAGGTAGAAAAATGAGTAAAGAGTCAGATATTATCTTCAGGCTTTAAAGAAGACAGTGACTGAACTGAATAAAACCAAAGATCAATGGGAAAAATGAAAACCAAAAAATATAAAGCTTTTTGCTCATTCTCTATTCCTCTATGGACTGATTCTGCAAGCTTGGGCAGTCACAGTTCTGGTGTTCCATCCACAAGATGCTGCATGCTCCTGGGACATCTTTGGGATCAGTTTTCAGATCTTAATACTCCAGGTGGTGAACATCATCAAACATTCCAGGAGAAATCTCTCCACCAAGAGAAAAAATAGTCCTGACATGTTCCATATGCACTGAGCTGGCATCTGGATATAAAATCTGCAACACCTAACTATGCCAAAAATCTTCCTGAGATTCCAGAAATAAAATTCCTAAGTGTGCCCTCAAGTTGACTGCCAAAGAAATCTTTTTTATCCCTTCTTTTGATCCTCCCACACAAAAGTTTCCAAAGATGGAGCAAGAACCCAATTTCACATTTGGCAGTGCTAGAAACAATGCCGCAGTGGCCTTGAAATGTTTGACATTTCCACTCGTCTGGATGCTAATTCTGCACAGGAGGCAGCTCTGCCTGCACGGGGCAGGGGCTCAGTGCAGATCCCAGAGCCTGTGGGTCCAGGAGTTGAGCAGGAGCTATAACTCAGCTACAGCAAGTTTCTCATGTGCTTCTCCAAAACTGATACCTTGATACCTCCTTGTTATTTTTCTTGTATTTCCTGGGGTTTTTTGTTTGTTTGGGTTTTCTTTGTTTGTTTTTTTGATTTTTTCTCACAAAGCACAAAGTTTCCATGAGACAATCAGAGCATGACTTCTATCTAGCTGTTTCATCAGGCTAAGCATGCCACACGCTTTTACACATCCTTTTTTTTTTTTTTTTATTTCCCTTTTGAATAAACTCTCCATTATCAAAATAAAATAACATCATTTACAAAGCACCACCTCAGCAGCATGCCTCAGCTTTCATTTCACAGGGCTACGCCAGCAGCCACAAACAGAATCAAAGCAGCCAATTAAAAATCCATATTCATTAACAAACATCATGTGTGCTATAATGCCCTGCATTGACTGTGGCACGGCAGGAGATGGGAAACTCGCTGAGTTTTCCTGCTCTCAGTCTGAAGCATTGTTTTATTAGAGGAAGGGTTTTACCTTTGCTACTCCAGGCCAGCAAGGAGAGTGTCCTGCAAGCCCACGGGGCTGGGGCAGCAGAGGGGGCAGCTCCTGACCTTCTGCCTCAATGATGCCAGACACAGCACCTCGCCAGCATGAGGAGCACACAGAGAAGACCATGAACATGTGCCAGACCCTCCCACCGAGGTCTTTGGGTACCATCAGGGCCAATGGCAAGGGAGTCTGCAGCACCACGAGCAGACAACATAATAAACCCTGCATATGCTTGATTGATGCCGCTCATCGGCTCAGCGGGGCCAGGTCCAAGCTGCTGCAGTGAATTACCAAATTGCCCTGGCTCCAGGGGAGCTACTTTGATTTACACCATCAACACTTCACTCCTGCAGACAGGCACATGCATAAGTACAATATTTCAGACCTGTACAATGAAGTTATATGAAGGCGTGCCAGGGTTATTTATTTATTTGTACCCACAAGCCTGAGATTTACAACTCTTTATAAATACAAGCTGGGCAATTTGCTTTCTATTTTTAGCAGGAATGCTTTGTGAAGGAAACAGCTGTCAACTACTGGGAGCTGTATTCCTCAGAGCAGCAGCTTCAGACAAAGAGAGGCTTCTTAGAATTCAACTGGAGAGCTAGGGTCACTGCTTTGTGATGGAAAAGAAGCTGGAGATAGCACACAGCAAGAAAAAAATAAGCAGTTAACAGAATAAACCCCAGAAAAATGGGCTGGAAAAGCTCTAAGAAAAGAGACACAAATGTATTGCATGTGAGTGTGACTGTCTCATTCCTCCCAAACAGCTTCAGAGCCCAACTCTGTCCAGTTCTGACTAAGTTCAGCAAACCTTCACAATCCTTGGAGCCAAACCATTCCTACAGCCTCAAGGAAGATGAGCAGCTGGGTATTAGAGAGATTCTGCTGACATCCTCACCATGGAAAGATCTGTCCTGTCCCCTTTCGGAGCCAAAGCTATCCACACCAAGCACGTGCATCTGAAGGAGATCAGATCCCACCAGATCTCTCAGCTTGGAGCAGACACTCACCTTGGCAGACGAAGGAAGAGGGTGTTTCCCCAGGATGGACCCGTGCTGTGATGAACACCACTTTCTGTTCAGCCCCTGGGCGCAGGTTTGCTGCAGCAGAAAGGGGCAGGGGACAGAGGGGGGAAGAAAAGAGAAATGAAGATCATTAAACTGTGCCCCTGATGTAGAAGCAAACAACTGTTAATTTTTAAAACACATCCTTTCATTAGAATTGGTCACACATTATAAACAAGAACAATCCCTAACCAAAGGGGCAGCATCACCAGGTCTCCTTCCCAGACTGCACAAGGTTTGCAAGACTAATGACATGCAGCCAAACCTGCAACAACAAATTTAGCTCTCTTTTTAAACCCCAAGATTTACTGCAGAGAGTCTAACTGCACTGCAATTGTGCTCTCACTCGTGATAAATGTCCCCCTGGGCCACAGGAATAGCACTGGGGCTCCAGTCAAGGTAAAGCCAATTGCACCCTGCATTGCACTTGGTCCAAGCCTTAACAGTGCCAGGCAATGGCAAAGTGCTACAAATTATATTTATTAGGCTTTGCTCTGGAGGATTTAGAGGTGATTTTTAAAAAATCTGTTAAGTGTTTGGGACTGCATCTGGTCTAACTGAAAGAAAGGTTAAAAAAAAAAAAGTACAGAAAAGAGACCAAGATTAAATCCAGGAACCTCCTCCAGTGAGGGCATGAAAATGTGCCATTTCCCCTTCAAATTGCAGATAGGTGGAAGACAGATTTAGATCCCAACTATGCTGAATTTGACATGGATTAGTCCCTCAGTTTTGAAACCACACCACTTTGGCCACCTTCTTCAGCCATAAACTTCATGGGTCAACCAGGATCCTTCCTTTGTTTGTGCTGTGACTGCATTTAATAAACAGCAAATGAAAATTATGCTCTTGCAAAATGGGTTCTGGGAATTTTAAAGACTATAAGAGGTTAGGACCTCAGTTAGATGTCTTATCTCAACCTGAACACACACAGCAGGGGTAATGCTAAACACAGCAGGCTCCAATTGCTAGAGACAGTTTAAATCTTTGTTTTGAAGTAAAAAGTTTACAGACTGGAAACTAAATCCAAGCTTCCTTTTTTTTTTTTTTTTTTTTAATACTTAGTTTATTCTGCTTTAATTAGGTAGATGTATTGCACACATATTGAAAGCCAGACTTTTATTTTCAAAGATGTGTGAGAGTCCTCAAGACCACACTTTAGTTAGTTTTTTTTAATTTCCCAAATTCTTAGTAAGTTCAATTTTCCCCATGGCAAATCACACCTTACAGAACCATAGGCATAATCAATACATTTTTTGCTGTTCTCAGGAGACAATTGCAGCAGGTTTCTTCTTTTATTTCCTTAGCATCTCAAAGTCCTGCAGCTGCTCTCCCTATAACTCAGCCATTCATTTGTTCTCTCTTACACCAGGTTCACCATTCTCTGATGTTTTTGAACTCCAGGGGCAAAGAAATATAAGAAAGAAAATCTCTGCCAAACCCAGCAGCTGGTGGGGTCAATTCTCTGAGCAGAAGAAAAGTGGGAAGCAGCAAAAAGGAGCACAACCCCATCAGCTAGGAGTCAATGACCATCCCACATTATTTGCATTAATGTTAAGTAGTGTGGGAAGAAGGAGATAAATCAGCAAACCAACTTTAAGGAACAAAAGGAGAAGGCTGGGATCACTTTAGCAAGAGGAGATGAGTTTTCCTCCCCTCTTGAAAACCAGAATTGCATTAGAGGGGCTGTGGCTCAGCACAGATGTGATGCTCAGCTGCCACTCTTTGGATCTGGAACAGCACTGGTCAGGAATCTTTTGGACAGAGGATTGGTTTGGGGTGTTTTGTGGCTTTGGTTTTGTTTGTTTTCAATTGCAAAGTTGTTGTTATTTATGCTTCATAACACTTATTAATTATTATGATCAATAATTTTCAGTATGTAAGTCTATTTTAATTGGCAATGAATTAAAATCCCCACAAGTCAATTCTGCTTTGCCCCCAATGGCAATTAGTAAATTATATCCTTGTCTTTCTCTTGACCCATGGGCCTTTCCTTTTTATTTTCTCCCCCTGTCCTGGATAAAAGGAAGCAGCTGTGTGAGGATCTGGCTGTTAACCAAGGTTAACCCACTAAACAACTACAAAACACCATTTCATTTTTTAATTTAAATGTTACATTAGAAACACATCCTATTTTCTACTTCAGGATTGAAAAGATCAATCAAAATTAAGAAGATTAGAAGTGTATAGCTTTGCTTAGTAGGTGCCAAAAGCACTTAAGCAAAATGACAGAAAGGCACACTCCATTTAGCCACAGCTTTGAGATTTGTGGAGATACAGAGAAATCTGTTGTGGTACCACTTTTACCCTTCTGAACACCATAGCAGTGAATCTTAGAAACAAAACTCTTTGACAAAATAGGTTTTTTGGAAAGAAAACATGTCTGGAATGGTTCCTTTTTCGTTTTCTGTTCTGGACAGTATATTGAAAATTTAAACGAACATTTTCTCTTCCCTTTGAAGGCTACCACTATCATCATCGTGGATAATATTTGCCTTGACTTATGACTGAGACCTAAACAGTCTCTCACTGTGTGTTACAACCTGATGTAACTGCTACTCACCCACTGCCATCCTGCCCCTGCTCAGAGGAGACTCCCCCAGAGCAAAGCTGTGGAGATCTGAGATGCTATTCAGAACAATCAACACTAACCTCAACATCTATTCTGGCTCCCCAGCAACCACAGTAGTATAAACACCAAGCAAATCTCATACTGAAAAGAAACTCAATGAGCTGCAAGCAAGCAGCTCAGATCTCTCATTCTGAATATCACTTGTGCTGTTTGGTCCTCAACCCATTCTTCTTCCCCTCTAAAGCTTTGGCGTGTCAAGCCAATCACTTAACCCCACTGGCAACACTCCCTCAGCTCTCACCCAGGAAAGAGCAATTTCCACTCCTGGTTTCTTATTATGCTACTGCAACTAAAGCAGGGTCACATAGAAAACATTTTCTTCTTGCAAAGAGAGAGTCAGATCGAATTCTAAACCTTCACGGGAAGGCAAGAAATTCACTTGGCCATTTTCATCCAATTTTCATTTTTATGCAACTATAAAAACATGAAAATGATAGTATTTGTATACAGCAGCTTAATGGTAAGTATCTAGAACATTCAAGCAGAAATATTAAATTCATGGAATTCCATTTGTACCACTAAGATGAAGTACTATAACAGAACTGAGGTAGAACATCCCTCCTAAACATCCAGGATCTTTTCTACTACCTTGTCAGACCAGAATCAGACTGCAGATTTGTGGTTTCTTTAGGTCTTGCAGCCATGATGTAGTTTATGATTCAAGTTCACAAATTAGCACTAAGGATGAGAGGTCTGACCCTGGAAGTCTGGTTCAGAAAGCCATGAGGCCGGTGCCCATCAGAAGAACTTGGGAGTGAATTTCACTCCTTTGCAGGGGACTTTAAAATTGAGAAAGGTATTAGAAAAATCTTGTCATCTCTGGAAGACAAGAAGGCTCTAATCCATGGGAATCCATCATCCTACAAACATATGGCCAAATAACGATGTGCTTTAAATACCCACATATATTTTAATGGAATGTTACCCACTGCAAATGAATTCCATATTGCCATCCTGTCCCAGGTACTTTGCAGTACGAGGTGGGTTGCTGCCAGCATTTTTTAAATCAAAACCCTGAGAGTTAAAGACTCCACAGAGGAAATCAAAACAGCTCTATTGCATTACCCTCCTGTGTGCCACCCCAGCTCGTCTGTGCCCAGCAGAGCTGGAACATCTGTGTCGAAAGCAAATGCCGGTGCCAGCGCTGCTCCGAGTGCCTCATCCCCACTACATTAACCTGCTTCAGCAAATCAAATCCAAGCAGCATTTACTGTACTCTGGTTTTTTCTAAGAGACCAGACCAGCACCTAATCCCATTTATTTTTGCTCCTTCTGGCCACAAATGTCATTTCAGGTAAGAGCGTGCATCTCAGCGACACAAGAGTGCAAAGGAACAGCATTTTTGGTCACTACTGAATCCCACTGGACTTGGTGAGGTCAGATTTTCTTTCTCACCTTCTTATAGTTGGCTTCAGCAGAACAAAGAAACTAAGAGGGACAGAAGGTCAAAATGATGCCATTTGTACCACAGAGTGAAGAGCAAAGAGTGGACTACAGGTTCTGGAAGTCAGAGACCCATTCCTATGCAGTTTTACCTGAAATGGGAGGCAGCAGTACTTTGTCTCCCACACAAAAGCCATGGAAGGTCAGGTCTGTGATGGGGTAGCACTGCTATAGGGGGCCCTCACTGCTCATGGACTGCCCTCACCTCCCATCACCTTCAGTCTGTCCTGCCTGGAGTTTTTTTCAGCAAAGCCTCCTTTGTGCAAGGACCATCTACCCAGCAATTGTCCCGCATGTCATGCTCAAAACTGCATCCAAAACCTTCCAAGTTTTGGGTTTTCATTCAGGCTCTGTCCTTGACTCTGTCAGGTGCTTAAGTACATGATTTGTTGGATGGACTTGCATCGTGCTCAAAAATGTGCTTAACCATAATTTTGGCATGAGAGCTGTGCTGAATTGGGGCCATTTTGCAGGAAGCCTGCCTCTGAGATCATTGTCACAATGTTTTAAAGTTGGAGATTGTGCAACTATTATCCTTTATTGCTCGTTTTATGCCAAAGTCTCCCTTTCTTTTTACATTCCTCTTAAAAGAGAAGCTATTTTGGAGCATTTAATATTATTTAATCTCTTTACTCTGGCAGCATAGAAATTACAGGAACCATTACAATGGTCCTGTGTGAGCGTATGCTTTATTGATGTATATGCTGACCTAATATCAAATTGATTTTACTCAGCTTTTCTGCTGACCATGGAAAAATGCAAATTGGGTATTATATTTGCACACTAATTTTATTGGGCCCCTGTGTCTTCATAAAAAGATAAAGTTTGGGCTAATAAAAATAAAACATTTCTGGGGCTAATATAGGCAAATGTTTATGTAGGCAGGTAACAAATTGGTTTGTCATTTAGGGGAACATAAAGAGCACTAAAATCATCTTTAGGCAAAATAGATTGGTGGCTTTTGCTTAGCTTTTAGCTTTCATTTGCAAAATCAATTTAATGTAGCACAGTGTCTCAAAGAAAGGGTGACACAGGATTAAGACATTAATTGTATTCCCCCTCCATAACTCCCCCTTATTCAGAGGCCCTGGGATTTGAGTTTGCTCTTGTTCAAAGCAAATTAAATATATTTCAGCAGAAAATGGGAAAAAGGAACCTTTAGACTTTTGCCATGTGTGAGCATCCTATTGGGACAAACAGGGGCAGGTAGGAAAGTGGGACTCGGTGTTCTGAAGGCAGATGCTGACAGAGTTATCAACACTTGTCAGTGCCACCAGGAATCTGAAAGCACAGTAGTTGGGTGATGTTCTTCCTGCATATGGCTTTGTTCCTCCCTCCTCTTCCCTCTCAGTCCTCTGTAACAATGCCTTGTGCATGCCCCACGGCCTGGAGCCCTGCTGGAATGCAGCTGAGTGAACTTCCATGACATTTTAAGTAGGCAGGCATATACCAACAGCCTAACTTCTTTTCATTGAAAGGAATTGGCCTATTTACATCTCAGAGGAGGCACTATTTCCACCCAGCTCTTGGTTTTCATCCCTTCCTTCCCCTTCCCTTCCTCAGTTTCAGGGTGTTTTGGAGGGGTTCCATGTGGTGGGAGGTTGCATAAACAGTTTTGATGTTAATACTTGACTGCATTTTCAACTTAATAGCCCAGCACAGGGATCTGACTGTGAAGCAAAAGGCCAGAAATATCTTCTGGTAAAATTATGCTGAAGCACAGATCGAACGATGCTGCAGAGCTATTTGCAAAATCAGAAATGGCAAATGCCTACAGAGCAAGAGCCCCCTTACCTCCCAGCCACATTTGCTTGTTTTTAATCTTCATTATATCTTGTTAGCAACCATTTTTCCATTTGGGCTTTCTGATAGTGGCAGCTCACTATGCTTTTGAGGCAGGAAAATTAAATGCACGCAAAACCAGTCAAGATACACTCACGTCTCCCCTTCTTCCTCATCTCCACTAAAAAAAACCCTCCAAAAAACACTCCTGAAAACCTGAGGTTTTGTTTTTTAAATTACACATATGCATTTGAACGTTGGAACATACAGTCCTATGAATAAGAATAGAAATCTGGAATATGAACAGCACATTATTCGTCCTCAAACGGCCAAGGTGATGACAACTCACAATTAAGGATGCAGACAGTAGCATTTAATGTCACCTACCTGCATCACTGTCATATCATAACAGTTTAGCAGGCAGGTCCCCAGCCTGCTTTCTTTTTCCCTTTTCTGCTTTGCTATTTATAAAGTCAGGTTGGAGTGTAGATCAACCCCTTGCCCTCCAGAGACCAGAGGCATGCAGTAAATTATGGGAAGGCTAAGTGGTACATCAAATGTGTCTCCTCAAAGCTATACATCATCTTGTTAAATTTGATGTCTAATCCCAGAACCCCAGAAATCATTCCCAAAATCCCAGAAAATGCATGTGTCCTTCAGATGATATAGAACAAGAAAGTAAAGTTTACCTGCAGGGAAAAGAAAAAAAACGCCAAGACAAAAACATTCTAGACACGATTTGCTAAAGTCTTCATTTCACTTGAGTGTCTTTCAGTGCCATTTCCTTAAATGCCATTGACTCAGAACTCACCCATCTGTACCTGAATACATGAACTCTGATCCACAGTACTCACTTTATTTTTCCTTGCAATGGTTGACAATAAACTACAAACTGAACAAACCAAACATCCTATTTATCTCTCTAAAAATCTTACGTCAGATAGAAATGCAGTATCTTACATATGCAGCAGCACTGGTCCAGTCATCACCAATGACAGCAATAATGATCTTCAGCCATTCCCCAGGGTTCTCTTGACTGAGCTCCACAGACCCTCATCAGTGAGGAGGAGATGGAAACATTCAGGAGCTGCCTGCTGCCCCAGAGGAAGCAGACCTCATCCATTGGGAAGGAATCAATGCTAACTGGCATCCTTCTTGCTCTCTCTGTCAGAGCTATCATCCCTCTAGAATTCTCACCATCCCAGTAGCCTTCACTTTTTACAAAGGGATGGAACTAAAATATCCAGATGCAAGACATTTCCACCTGAAATAC
>VYZP01063814.1:2091-21990 GCA_013400635.1 Hypocryptadius cinnamomeus
GTTTTTCACTTAAAATCCAAGAGACCCAAATAGAAACAGAGATCTGTGCTTCACTTATTACATGATGAAAGCTAACAAATCAAAGAATGTGAGGAAAAAACAGACAGAAACCACTTTCTAAACAGATTTTTTTCCATCACTCATACCTCAGAAAGCATACACAAACCACAAAAAAAGCTATGCATGATAGTACACCACATTTCATATATTACTACAAGCTTCAGTATATCAAAGAAACAAGCATCTTTATAAAAAGATGTGTGTGCATACACACAAAAATACATATATATATACACACACATATATATATTCCTATAGACAGTGGCAGCAGTGGTATTTCTGTGCTAGTTTACATTGATATTATTTGCCCAAAAGTATATGCATATTTCCTCTTTTCTTGTTCTTCAGTAAATGACTTCAGGATTGTAAATAAGACAAATAAATACACCTGTACATTTATTTGCATATACCCTAGCAGGTGCACATACCTGCTGATTTCTGTAGAAGCTTACCTGTTATATTATTCAGCACTTCTTTTAGGTGGCTAAAGCTATGCAGCAGGGGATCCCTTTCTTCATCCTATAGTTTATATATAGGAAGCAAGTAATTAATGAGGCAAACATATTCCTGAAGACAAATCTTAATAATGGGTCTGTTAAATACCTCACCATCACATTCACAGAAGTGCTGTGGTTTGAGTTTATCACTGTCAGCATGTTTACACCATCAAATCCAAGAGAAGCACTTTTATTTTCCTGTCAGTGTTCCCCAATATCACACAGCTCAAATGTCAAAGCATAGGTCCAACACTGAGCATTCTGGTTTGGTTTTATTGTCCTTAGAAGTATTTCTGATTAGCCTTCTGCTATTCAATAAATTTCACTGCAAATCTAACTCATACCATATTGAAATGGCTCATCTGGATTTGCTATAATGTTAATCTATGCAGATTGTAATGGGAGCAGAAATACAATGACATTTTATGCCATTAAAATAACTTGAAGAAAGAATCACAGTGCAATGTTTATATGAATTAGCTGCATCCTTTAGCCTTAGTCTATCTTTATGATATTAAAATAAGGAGGAGCAGCAGTTTCTCCAAGCTGAGTGGAGCCGCACCCGCACCTTGAACAGAGAGGCCGTGAGCTCTGATGAAGAAATGCACCTTAGAAAGAAAAAAGGTCCTGCCCTTTGACAAACTGAAACCACTGGTGCTGGATGACAGCCATCTGCTACCCATGTGACATTCCGAAGTGCACCACTGATACAGTGTGCCACATCCACACATTTACACTGTGGCAGCCATAAACCCACCAAAGCACGGTTAGACTTGGAAACACTGTGTTTAGGATTTTTACCAAAGCAGGTTTGAAACTATTGATAGGTTTTAGTCAGGAATACAGATAGCAGCAACAAAAACACAGCTGAAAACAGATACTATGGCATATGAAACATTTAAAAACGCTCTATATATAATTACTTCCCCAATTTTTATTTCATGGTTTTCCTGATGACTGTCTCCCTCAAGAGGGTACAAAAGATACATAAAAACACTGTGCTAAACAAAATAACATCATATATGGAAATACCCTGACATGCCCAGTGATGAAAGTCTAAATGAGATGATTCCCACACAGAATACAATATGGGGTTTTCCTATTTACAGGATAAGAAGGTAGAAGACTCCTAGCTTTGTAGCTTTTGCAGTCACTGCCACGAGATGCCCAAAACAATGCAAACAATGCAGAAAGTTATTCCAACTTGACTTACAAAACAAGTGCTACAAAAAACTGAGGTACTTTTCCAAAGCCAGGTGGTTTCTGCCATAGATGTCTCCACGTGCTGCTACAGATGGCAACAGTTCAGGGTAACTTACCAGATGCGTGTGAGTGCTCCACCGGGCATTACGCTTTATGGCTCCCACCACTGCGTTGATTTCACCTTGTACAATGTAAATGTTCTTATCCACCATCCTGACAATTCTGAAAACAAAGGTAATTCAAATTAATCTCTAGCCTCTTAGAGTAATTGTCCTCCTCAGATGAAATGAAGTTGACTCTAACCAAGAGAAGGCCTGCAGTGATGCAAGAAACTCTTTCAAATTTGCTTTGTGCATGCACAAAATACAAGTTATTACATGTAAGAAATGCAAGTACTTCATCAAAAGAAGACACTTTTCCATAGTGTGTTTTCAAAACCATGAGAGCAGACAGTTAGTTCTAACAGCATCTTGTAATGCAAGAGATCACTTTGCCACGGCACATTCCTCATTTTTTCTCCAGCCTATGTAAGTTCACAGAAAGACAAAGTGTTGGGGTACCAGGACAGACATCCAAAGCAATACAATTGCACACACATCTCCAGCACTTATGCAAATTCCTGCAGCCCTACACGGAACACAAAGCTAACCTTGTACTCTCTTAAATAAGCATCAGTGAGATCAATGAGCTGGCCAGAGCAAACCTCTTTGGGACTTAAAATGTTGACAAAAAAAAGAAATTTGTAACAGATGTTGATTTCACACTTGCTTCACAAAACAAAGCTTTCAAGAAAGCAGGAAAGTAAAAATCTACAAAGAAATGAGCAAAACTGGAGGCAAAACTGCATGGAACATAGGGAGGAAAAATGAGAAAGCTAAAGGCAGACACTTGCTCTGCTGTAGTCTGAGGTTTTCCAGGGAAAAAAACTTAAACTGATGCATCCAGAAAGAGGCAGAAGAGGGGAAAAGAAATTAAAATCAAGGAAGATTTGTAATAGTCTGAGAAAAAGAAGAGTGAACTTCTATAGGACGGTTCTCTTTATACCAGCTGTAGCCCAGGTACAGTCAAGCATCAAGAAGTAAGAATGAAGGGGAATGAACAGACACAAATGTTTATAAATAAAAAACAGGACTTATAAAGAGGCCAAAGAGTCAGATGATACCACATCTGTAAATGGGAAGGATTTAGTGATATGGTAGCTAAATAATGAGACTTTTTCAGGAAAAAGAATGAAATGAAAATGAAGACTCCACAAATTGAAATCACAACAGGTCACCCATAGGGAAGCAAACGACTGGAGACAGGTGAAACACTGATGGTAACACTTCAAACCTGACAGGCTCATTTAAAGGACTCAGCTGGGAAGGGGAGGCAGGGGCTAATAAAGCACAGAGAATATGAGAAGGACTTTCGCCCACATAACAGAAGTAAAGCTGGAAAGAAATGGTTTTGGTGGATTACTTAGGACCTCAGAAAGATCACCACAGAAATTTCAGAATATACATCCTGGATCTGTCAGGCTTCTTGTTAATTAGCATGTCTGAATTATCAACAACGCTTCAAATACACAAATATCCTCTGAATGAAAGAGACTAATTTGCTTCAGGACTCCATAAATAATGGAAAGAAAGCAAAGTATTATAAAAAGATACCTCATCAAAGGACAACATCAGATTTGTTGCTTCATTTTTTCAGGTGTTTGCACTAGAATGAATACTCTTATGGCAAAATTGTTTATTTCATTAAATGAATTATACATAATGGTACTCCCAGGTATAAGATAATAATTTAAGGTCAAAGACAAAAGTATTTTGTAAGAACGGTCATGACAGACAAATGGTGCTTCCAAGTAACTTGCCTGTGCCCTGAAGAACAAAGGTTTATATCCTTCCTCCACAGCTGTATATAACAGAACCACCAATACACTTCCTACTCATGTGGCTAATGCTTGAGAGATGTTCCCATCCTCAGTAGTAAATTATTTCATACATTATTCATCTGATTGCATTGAAATACCATTGATCACAATTTTTCTATTTCACTTTGTTGTCCTTGTTTTAGTACAAAGCATGAATGGGAGACTTCTCCTTCATGTAAAATTCCTTGCTTATTTATTTTTTCTTTCAGTAATTCTATCATTTTCTGTATTTCTACATCGGCAGTTTCAGGGCTCAAAATTCTAGTCCAGGGAAGTACTTCTGAGGAAATACTTTATACACTCATATTTGTCAAACATAAGTTTTTTCTGTCTTCACTGTTTCAAAACAGTATTGAAGATGTAAACTGTGTAGCACCATTCCAGGCATTTAGCAAACTGACACGGAAGCATTATTTCAAAAAAGCATGTAAATACCAGACAGACATATTACAAACCTTGCACATATAGAGATGCTCAATAGTTCTGACAGTATTTAAAGTGAAGCCAAAGCTTAAATGCTGTTCTGCATACTACTGAATCCGCCTGTAAGACTTCTATTTCTTCTCCTCTATTTTTAACATAAAATAATTAAATAAAAAGTTTGTTAAAACTCCGTCTCTCCTGGATGTAGAAGACTTAAAACACTCAGCTAACTGCAAGTGGCAAAACATGAAGAAAATAGACAAGAACCTCCAATACACACCTTTTCCTTTTCACCTGATCCTTTCAAGCAAGGGTGCAAAAACTCCATGTTACTTGGCAAGGCTCTCCTGCCATATGAAAACCCTGCAAAACTTAAGGCAGTATTTCATTGCTAACTGTCTGAGAAGACTCTATGAAAATGCACTCCTTTCCTCATTGCAGATTCTAGCAAATAGAACTTTATTCAAAAGTACAAAAAATCACTTTATGCACACCAACAAACTCATTTCACCAGTGCAACTGAAACAACCTATCATGCTGCAGATGCCAATTCCCACTCAGGCTCTGAACATCAGACACAGAGCTCACTTCCCCACCAACACTGGGTAGAGATGGAGGGAAATACTGCTTTATATTTAAGCATGTAGCTAACCAAAGTAATAGCATTCCAAACTAAACCATAAAACCAATGGACCTTTGCAACTTCATGTTGTAGAAGGAAACAGAAAAGAACCACAGAGTGAGCAGGAAAGACAGACAACTATTTTCAGAGAGATGTACCTTGTAAGCTAAGCCCACCAAAAGAATCATCCATCCATGTAAAAAAATTAAATTTGAAATTTTATTTCAAGTGATGGATATAGGTACACTAAACTCCAAACTTCCCAAAGGCTACCCCTTTTAAATGATTAGATAATTTCTGTATGTGTTCCTTCAACTGTAGCATCACCACAAGGAACAACTGAGCACACTTCAGAGCTCAGTATAGATGTCCTGAATCGAAAGAAGTTCTAAGTTTGAAATGAATGTTGTGAAGCAGCACAGAAAAAAAGTTACATAATTTACCAGACCAGCACTGAATGATCAGCTGGATTTACAAGAGCATGGTGGGAGTCAAGCAAAACCACTAGACATTTGTTCAACTTAGAGAAGAAAAAAATGTTAACATGAATTCAGGCTTAATATTACAAAGTTATGGTCTGAAGAATGGGGTACTGTAAGTGTTGAACAGGTTAACAGAACTAATACTGAAGATCATCAACAAATTTGAAACAACCTCCCTAGCAAAGGTATGTTTCAATACCTCCTGATCTCAAATCAAGAATAAATGCCTCTCTTGCAAGCAATCAAGCACAAAAAGATAGCGGACTCAATACAGAAACAAATGGGTACAGTTCTGTGGTCTTAAGTTAGGGAAAAGAAGAAAAACAAAGAAAGGCACCTACTAAATTTCAAATGCTTTTTAGCTCCTTAATCCTTCAGTTAGTTAAACTGAAGGGTTATATAAACTCCTGTTTCTTTGTCAAGACAGATTCATACATCTGCTTAAAACTGCAGATTAGTCCTCAGATATGCCCCTGCACAGAAGTTTAACAGGCAGCACAGTGAAAATGACAGCTCCAAACCAAGGCAGCAAGGTGCCCAGGCCACCACAAGAAGAAGGGAGGCTGTTAACTTTCACAGCCTCACTGACAACAGCATTGGAAACATTAAGTGGGAAAAGGTTGATGCCTAATCACGTCATAGAAGAACAAAAGCTCATATTCATAACACTGTCAAAACCTTCAACAGTGTTCTATGGATAATAATTATCACTATTCTGAGACTTCTGAAATAGCATTCACATGTAGAATCTTCATATAAAAACATTGACAAGATTTACACCTGCAAATGTTATTTCAGACATGCACCGAACACTCCAGTTCTCAACCTCAGAACGTCTTACCCCTACACACCCCAACAGATAGGAAGCCAAATTATTCCTAGTATTACCACTCCCTCTTCTGCAGCAAAATGTCTGCAATTCTTCTGGAAACAAGCAAGAGTTAGCATCAGAAGCAACAAAGTCTGGCAGACTTCCATCAAGCCACTGCTTCCTATCATTAACTTTAGCCTTCAGCCATGGCACCTGATTTAAACCCAGTGACACCACTCCAATAAACAGCAGTAGTGAAAAACATAGAAAGGCAATATTTCAAAGCTTCTGTTGATCCAAATTGTTACTGTTTATGACAATGCAGGAATAATCTAGATAGCTTCTGACCTAGATTTGGCCACCAGAGTCCTGATACAATACACTGCTACCAAAACAGAACACACAGCCATGAATCGCAAACAACTCTTGGCAAGCTCACAGCCAGCCAGGCTTCCCAGAAGCCCAAGTGGCAATCAGAAAGCTCCTTTTCTTCCCCTAAACCTCACACAGAAGGTACATGAACATCTATACAGAAATTTAACTTGCTTGGATTTTTCAAGTACTAACTGTTCTGCAAAAAGCATCACAGGCAGCAAAAGTTCAGAGAAGTCAGGATGTTTCTCCAAAGGCTAGCTCCTAATGCCTGGACAAAAGTGAGATAAAGCAATAATTCCTAAGTATGGAAAGGAACTGTGCAGTCCTGGGCATTTAAAAATGCCCTTTAAAAGATAAGCAGCAGCAGCAGCATGGTAGCAGTGGCACATCAGAAAGGAAGAGAGGGACCAGCTTCTCTGCAAGCCTCCACATTCAGCTGCAACAGCGAGATCGGGCCTGGGAATCAAGAAAGGCAAGTCGCATTTACCTGTCAAAACTNATCCAAAATGGCGGTGCCTGCTCCCCGCGGCGGCGGCCGCTTCACATAACCGGGCGGGCGGCACCGCGGGCGGGAGGGCTCGGCCCGCCCCTGTCCGCCCCTCCCTGCCGGCGGCGGCGGAGGCGAGGCCGCGGAGCGCGGGGTCCGCGGGGCACGGGCAGGGACACCGGCCCCGCTCCCTCGCACTGACGTGGAAACCGGCGCACCGTGACCCGCTGCNTCCAAATTGTTACTGTTTATGACAATGCAGGAATAATCTAGATAGCTTCTGACCTAGATTTGGCCACCAGAGTCCTGATACAATACACTGCTACCAAAACAGAACACACAGCCATGAATCGCAAACAACTCTTGGCAAGCTCACAGCCAGCCAGGCTTCCCAGAAGCCCAAGTGGCAATCAGAAAGCTCCTTTTCTTCCCCTAAACCTCACACAGAAGGTACATGAACATCTATACAGAAATTTAACTTGCTTGGATTTTTCAAGTACTAACTGTTCTGCAAAAAGCATCACAGGCAGCAAAAGTTCAGAGAAGTCAGGATGTTTCTCCAAAGGCTAGCTCCTAATGCCTGGACAAAAGTGAGATAAAGCAATAATTCCTAAGTATGGAAAGGAACTGTGCAGTCCTGGGCATTTAAAAATGCCCTTTAAAAGATAAGCAGCAGCAGCAGCATGGTAGCAGTGGCACATCAGAAAGGAAGAGAGGGACCAGCTTCTCTGCAAGCCTCCACATTCAGCTGCAACAGCGAGATCGGGCCTGGGAATCAAGAAAGGCAAGTCGCATTTACCTGTCAAAACTGCATAGTAAAAATGAAACCTAAGGTTATTATGGTGAGAGACACTTTTTTTCTTCTAATTATTTCATACTGTCGAAACCATGAGACATGCCACCGGATGAACTCATAAGACAGACGCTAAGCGAGCTCTGAGCTGTCCCCCGCAGCAGCCACGGAGTGACCATATGCCACCACAGCCTGTCTCCGCCGACTGCAGGCAGCAAGCCACCGCGGCGCACGGCAGCGGATGCCTGTGCAGGTGCAGTGCCCATCCCGCAGCTCGCTCCGGCCCGGCCCGAGCCCTGACCCGGCTCTTCCCCGCGGCCCGCGGCGGTGGTTGCCAGGCGGGCGCGTGCGCCCTCCGCCCCGCGGCACCGTCACGCGTGTCAGTCCCGGCCGGCCGGAGGCGCGGCCGCCGCCAATCGCGGCGCGGTGCGGCGCCGCAGCCGCGCCTGAGCGGGCGCAGCCAGCGCGGCCGGGCGGAAACCGCCGGGAGGGCTGCCCTCGCAAAGCATTGTGGGCCGGGCCGCCCGGGGCGTGTGGGAGCCGCGGCCGCCCCGGGCGGAGGGTGCGGGTGGCAGCGCTGGGCTGCACGGCCGCGGAGCGGAACACCGCCTTTCCGCCGTGCTTCGCCAGTATTTCCCAACTTGTTCCACAGCCTCTCGCAGCTCCTCCGTCGTAGCCGTTTGGGAGATGATCCCCGCAAGCGTTCTGTTCCCTGCTCCCTGTGCCACAGCTCTGCTGTTTGCCGCGGTGAGCAGGGGAGTGCAGCTGGTGGAGACCGCGCACGGCAGCACCCAGAGGAGCACACGCCGCTTCTCCCTCTCCTGCTCCTCAGTAACTCTTCAAACCTGAACACAGCTGATTGCTGGCTCAAGTTGGGCTGCAGGCCACGTACTGCAGCCTTAGTTCATCCAGCCCAGCGGTCTGGCAGACAGAGACCACCATGGAGTTTTAACTGCTCTATGAATCCACTTTGTTGGCCTGCTCTTTGCAGCAAAAACAATCATGGCTTTGTGGCTATACAGCACTTGGCAAAATGAATTCTTGGTGCGGCTCCCTCCTTCTCAGGTGCTTTCTATGTCTGTGCTCCAGTAGCAATGCTGTGTGCCTTAAAGGCAGTAATTTGCAGGGGTCAGTACTTGTTTTAGCCCCTGCCCGTTGAACTCGGGACAGTGGACAGAAGGTTCTTGCAGTTATGTTACAGTTTTACAGCTCTAGGATCTTCAGTCGGGTCATCCTGGGGATCGACGTTACATGGCAGATGTTAGAATTGTCAAAGAAACAGCTACCCCAAAGTCCTACACTCTGTAGGGAAAACACAAATCACTGGAGCCAAGAGAAAGGTGAAAGGGTCAATAAGTATTCATTCACTTTTAATCACAGCTTCATCTACCACAGTGTGACTGAGGAAAGTTCTCAGACAAAGGCTCAAGGAACAGCACTGTTCCATGGCCAGCCAAATATAAATCTGAGGCTGACTTCAATGCCACCCTAAAAAATGGCCAGGTATCATCACGGATCAGTAGCTGTCAGACTATTGCCTGATCGAGCTTCAACGTGCCTTACATTGAAAATGCTGTTACCTCCCAGCTCTGGCACCGCCAGGGTCAGCCTTCTTCAGCCCGGCCTTGTCTGGCAGCATGTACGAAGCCTCCGGATTTGGAAATTTACGCTGTACTTGCACTAAGCAGCCACATTCCCTAGAGGTGAATCAAGAAAGAGCATGCCCCAGTGGTCTAGCATAGGCTGAGAAGCTGAGATGTATTCCTCCAGTCTCTGCTGCAGCCATGGTACATGCAGTTTATCTTGAGTTTCTCAGCTATAAAACAGGCAGTCAAATACTCACTGAGCCCAGATTTCATATGCCACCTAGGCAATGAGTGAAGGTTTGCAGAACAAGCAAATTAGTTGCTAGTGCTTTCTCCTCCCCTTTTGCCCCACTCCAGCAAATGCTAACAGCCTGATGGTATTTGACAGACTTTTTGAAATCCACAGGAGTTCGTCTGCCACTCCATCCATCTGCTCCCTGCTCTGGAAAGGGGATTTCAGGTGCTGGCTTAGCCACTGTACACCTTGCAGCTCAGTCCAGGTTTGTCATGCCTGCCAAGAAAGGGTCTGGACCCTATTCCATTCCTTCTTGCCCCTTCCAGTGTCCACTGTGTAGCTGAGGCCCCCACCCAGTCACATCTGGTGAATTGGACCCTGCTAAGGTGTTATTTATGGAAGCCTGTCACGGAGCTTGAAACCAAGCCAGGCAGGAGCCTCCTGCTTCACCCAAATGCATCTTAGTGCATTAATAAAGAGCAAACATTGCAATGTGCTTTGCATTTTTACTTACAATCCAGCACTGCATTGTCTGGAGAGAAAAACAATGTGGTATGGCCCCACACTGCCTGGGGAGGAGAGTTCACTGACACGCACTACAGCACTGCGTTAGTCAGCCCTCAGACAGCCCAGCACCACCCTGGCTGCACAGAAAATCCTGCTGATGTGACAGTGTGGCACCAACATCCCCGCCTTGGCAGCAGTGGGGAAACCTGGCTTGCCTGGACTGCATGATCCAGCAGTGTTTGAAGTGAGTGGTGCACAGCTATGGGCACATGTGGGCAAATGGGAGCACTCTGCACCAAAAGATCCAGGTGTAGGACCAGGACACAGGATAATCCTTTGTCCCTTTATTTCCAAGATAATGCACTAGTTCTTATACACAACATGGTACAATGAAACCAAAGATTGGACAAGCAGTCTGTGCACATCCCCTTGCTATCTGGTTAGGAAAGTTTAGCTTTATCTTCACTGCAAAGATGCAGCTTTTCAGCAGCTTCTGTCTTGAGTATTCCTCCTTACCTCACAAGGAGCATATGGAAGGATGCAAACTCACCAAACTCACTGACAATCATCCCCTCAGGTCTTTCCCAGGTACCTGGTCAGCTCACCTGCTTTCATGAGACATCTGAGCAGCCAGCCCCTTGCAAAGAGCACAGCCTCCATGTCACACCAACTCCTTGCCTTTGGTGAGACTGTCAGAAATCCACGCTGCCAACCACCTGCACCTCTGCAATCTGCACCAGCCTTGTACCAGTCTATGGTGCTCAGGCACCACCAGTTCATGGTTATCTCCAGAGCCCAGATATCAGACCCATGGGCACTTGTAACACAGAAATTTTCCAGCAGATTAGGTAGTCTGAGAGAGATTAAACTTCTTCCCCTCCTCTTGGAGGCTTTTGCTGTTTCTCGGAGGCTTAGCAAGGTCTCTAGAAAAGAGAGCAGAGAGATGGAGCTTCTCAGAAGGTACAAGCAGTTGTCATGGCTAGAAACTATGTGCAGCCACTCTTCCCAGAGCTAAGCATCCCCAAACCACTATTGGTTGTGTGCAGAACACAACGTTTCTAAGCAGCCGCTCCTTTCCAGAGCAAGCTCAGGTAGAGATTAGCCCAAAGCCAGCTGAAGGATCTCCAAAGGAAAACTGATGTGCGGCATCTGACACAATCTGGAATCCAAGTCAGGACCTACAACTGAAACAGCAGAGCTGCTGTTGCAGAAACAATTAAAAGGATTAAAACACTTCTCTGGAAACTACACAAACTATTGAAAACTGTATAAACTATACCAAGTACAGTATTAAAACTGCAGAGCAGACTCCTAAATCTAAAATACCCTGCCAGCTGTTCCACTTAGCCTGTGTCTCCAGAACACTCCTGCACTTCCCAGTGACATCAAGCTCCCCCAGTGAACTTCCCAGTGTAATGTTTTCGTTGTCTCTTCTTGGCCAAGGCAAGCCATGCCTTTTTGGCAGGAGCAAGCTGGGCTCAGTTAGTCATATCTTTGTCACTTCTTGGCTAGACTACAGCTATGTGATACACCTGGGCATGAAGCCCACAGTGATTGTCAAATGCCAACTAGAAGAGCATGCTGCAGTGGCAGCCCTGGCTGCCATGAGTGCATCAAACCTACCTCTGCTCTCTAGGCCACCTTCTGGCATGAAAGCCAAGCCAAATTCAAGCTTGAGTCCTGATCTTTAAGGCATTTGATGGCATGGACCCAACATGGCTAAAAGATCAGTTAAGACACAGAGATGGAAACCATGGTCATCAACAACTCCACCACTCTCCAAGAGCAGTGAACCCATCCAGCATGAGGACCATGTTTGTCTGTGGCAGAGACAGATCTTGTCTGACAACAAACTCTTCCAGCTGGTGAAAAAGGAAGGGTGTCTAAGATGCTGAGTAATCCCCTTCTTTTGCATATCCCATCTCTCTGCCAAGACATGAATCAGGGTCACTCTTGGTTTAGTTTGCTTTTGCATTTTCTTTCTTTTCTATTTTATTTTATTTAAAATAGTAACATCAATCTCCTGAACCCCTGTGAAGTCCTTGTTCTCTTCCCCAGCAATGAAGTCTCCTGTTAGCAGGACAAGGTGCACTACAGCTAAGAGGTCTTGGCATGAACCAACAAGATCTACATTTCAATGACAAGCACTAGAGCCTCCCTCCCAAAGACACCCTTCAGGGGTTAGTCCAGCAGTGGAATTGAGGATGCCTTGATGACAAACTCCTTCTGCAGGTCCCTGGATGGTCTAATCCAACAGTCTTTGCACTGTGCTCCGCAGGGAACCAACTTGGGACATGGTGCCCAAGAGAAATAGCTAAAAATACATTTGCTTCATTATTACTTGTAAGTGTAAGCACAAACTGTGTTTGCTGCAGGCTACTGTAGGTAAAAGGTTTGGAGAGAGAGGGAGGCAACAGAAAATAAGGTCCCTTCGTTGCTGCAGACCTTATGCACGGTTTTCCACTTCCCTGTGGCATGTGGTGATAGAGACAGACTGCCCCGTGGAAAGTGCTAGTGCTGTTACACTGTGTCTGCTTCTCCTAATGGAAACAAACCTATGCCTAGGTGGATTAAAATCTGAGCTAGAAACAGATGTAGTCCAGTTTTCTGTCATTTTTGGCAGGCAAAAGAGTAGTAAGGCAAACACAAGCCCCAGATTACTACCATGTAGAAACCATGGTAATTTCTCACAAGTATGTCAACGTTGTGATTCCTTTTAAACTCTCTGTATTTCTACTGAATTAATGTGTCAGTGAATGTTTTCGAGCAATAATCCATAATGCCTGGGTCTGCTTAACCTCTTTTTACATCCTGTGTTGCTCCATGTGCATTTGTCTTCCCATGTGTATCTTTATGTCTTGTTATGCATTTATTAGGCTCCTTAAATTTGGCTGGTAAATCATTCAGGGTTAAAATTCACTACTATTCTCACAGCATTATTTCCTAATCTTTAAAATATGTCAGTGGAAGAGCTTGAGGGTGACCTTTGACATCATAAATTGGAGAGCAGGTTGACATGAGAATGACCTCAAGAAAATCAGACCGTAGAATCACACATCGAGCTCCAGAAGAGTCTGACAGGGACAAACTTCTCCCCTGGGCTCCCGGAGCAGGACAGAGAGGCTAAGCTCGGCTTCTACAAACTTCTCCTTGTAAGCATTGGGAGAGAGGGGACCTGTTTAGTTGGAGTAAAATGTGTGTGCCAACACGTTCAAGGCTTGTTGTAGCAGGTACAAGCATTTGGGGACATTTCAGAGAGCGATCGCACCCTACACTCCTGCACTGGGATGTTGCCGTGAACTTCTGTACAAGCCAGGCTGGAATCTAAACTACGAGCAGCATTTAGGCTCCAGAAGACCCATCAGTGGGCTGGAGCGCGGTGTTTTTCGCACAGCCGGCAGCCTCCGTGTCCCGGTAGGAGCGGCACAGTATTGACAGAGAAGCGCTTCGCGGTGCCGCCTAGAGCCGCAGCAGTGCGTGCGGTAACTAGCCTGTGATTAAGCATGTCCTGCAACTGCTGCTCCATCGTGCAGCGGAACGCTTCCAACTGCTTCCAGCTGACTACGGACTTGGTTCCCCCCAAAAATCCTCTGTCTGGCTGGTATCGAACTGCAAAACCCGAACAGGCTCGCCGCGCCCGTACTGAGAGGAGCGGATGCTCAGCACGGCTCCAGGGCACGGGACGGCCAAGCACTGAACGAGGCGGGCAGTTTTCGCGGCGACAAGAGCGGTGTATCAGTGTGCACGCACCGGAGCGCCGTGCTCCGCACCGCGGCTGGCGGAGCTCCGCGCCCGCTACGTGCTCCGCACCCTGCAAGGCGCGCGGGACGGGGCGGGGCCAGCGCGGGACGGCGAGGCCTGCCGCCCTCTTCGGCCAATCGGAGAGCAGGGCTGCCGCCGTATGTAAATGAGCCGCGGGACGATTGGGTGGCGCGGCGGGGGGCGGCGCTGGGGCGGACGGCGCTGGACNTGGGAGGCAGTCGGCCGGCGCCCTCCGCCTCCGCCCTCCCCGTGAGCCGCGGGCCGGCAGCGACGCGCAGAGTGGCTGGGGAGCCGGGGGAATTTACTTTCTGACAGCGGCAGAGCAGCCCGGGGCGTGGGGCGGCGGTCAGCTTCGCTCCTCTCGCAGGATTAAGTCCGCTCAGCCGAACCCGCATCTGGAGCCACTGTAAGTGCCTTTCCGTCCCCGGCCTTCCGGGCGACCTTCTCCCCTCCTTTCACTCTGATCCACTTCTTACTAGTCCGGCCGGCCGTAACCTTTTCGATGCTGGCACAGTGTAGGAGCATCCCCGGCGGGGTGGTTAGCTGTGCTGTGCTCGGCAGC
Organism: Hypocryptadius cinnamomeus; assembly: GCA_013400635.1. Lineage (NCBI taxonomy): Eukaryota > Metazoa > Chordata > Aves > Passeriformes > Zosteropidae > Hypocryptadius > Hypocryptadius cinnamomeus. The sequence goes on from VYZP01063814.1 coordinate 16,415, forward strand.
ACGGGGCCAGTCCCCGTTCAGCGCGAGATCGGCTTTCCGTCGCCTCCCGTGGGTCAAGGGGCGGCAACCAGGTGAGAGCGGGCGGATAGAGCCCTGCCCTGCCATCCAGAAAGGGTCCCGGGGCTGTGCGCGGCCGAACTGTCCCCTGTCGCTGCCGGGAGCGCTGCCCGCCTGGCTGCGGGGCGCGGCGCTTCCACTGCTCTGCCCTTATAGGCCGGCGACCCCCTACTCGCCGCCGTCGGGGTGCCGCAGCCCCGACCGTCACCTCGGGGCCGACGCGGGCCCCTTTCCGACAAGCGCTGCTGTAGTCTCTCGCCGTTGCTAAACTTAGTCATTTTCCACTCGGACGAGCGGGGCAGGGGGCTGTTTAAATTAGCCGGGATTCGCTGTAAATAACGGCGTTGTGGGCTGCGACTCAGCTGTCTGCAGGGTCCGGGGCAGAAAGGCGCAGGGAGCAGAGGCGGGGAGATGTCGCCGGGGAAAAGGAAGGCAGCCCGACGGCTTTTGGACAGTTGGATAAATTATATTTATGTAAGGGCTGGCTCCTGTTTACAGCAGAGCCGACCTCCCTGTAGCGCCGGGGAGAAGCGAGCCGGCCCCGGCGGACGGAGCAAATCTGCCCCGGGACGCCACTGGCTGCGGCGCGCCGGCGGATGGGGTTCCAGGGACCCGGTCGGGAATAATAGACCTGGTCGGGCTGCGGTGAGGGAGCGCCGACCCCGCGGCAACTCTGCCGGGAGCATCGAGCCTCCCTGCCGGAGCGCGGCTGGCCGGCGCTGGGACGCTGCGGGCAGAACCGGCTGTCGGGCCTCCGGGCGCTTGCACGGGCTCTCCCGCCTCCCCGGCGCCGGGGGCACGGTGCAGAGCGGCGTCCCTCCGTCCCGTTGAGTGCCCGGGAAGGCCGGCCAACTGTAGCGGGCTCTCGGCGGAGCCCGGTACTGTCCGCTGTCCCGTCTATTCCCCGCTCAACGAGTGCGGCTCCGGGGGAAGAGCCAGCCCGCCGGTGCGGCGCCCCCTTGTCCTTTCCCCCGACCTCCTTCTCGGAGCGGGAGTAAGGAACGGGTGCGTCCCGGCTGGCCGCGGCTCCGGCGGGGGAGGGCGACCGAGGCGGGGGCCGATGCCGGCGCTTCGCCGCAGCTGCTGGAGCGGGCTCAGGGAGGGGGGCGGTGGGCCCGGTGCCGCCGAGCAGGGCACACCTGTCGGCCGTTCACCCGGCGCCCCCGCGGCTGGACAGCTGAGGGGACGAGCGGGGAGGGGACTGGATTCCACCGCTCGGCAGATCCAGGGCCCTGCAGAGGCGCTGACGGGGGTTGCCGCAGCCCCCAGCCCCCTCCCTCCCCGCCCGCTAAGGTTAGGCAGCTCGGGGTAGCAGTCCCTTGGCCGGAGCTCCCGGGGCTCCGCACCCCTTCCCCGCCCGGCCGCCGGGTTACCAGGTGCAGAGCTCGGCTCCGCACGGGAGCCGCAGAGGAACACGCTGCTTCAGGACGCCGGTGCCTCGCAGAGCCTGGAGGTGAGCCCCCGGCTGCCGCACCCCTCTGATGCTTCGAGCTGGCAGTGCAGAAATCAAAACTTATCCCTCATCTCCTTCCCGTTCTTTCACCTGGGAGGGAAGCAGGGAAGCAGACTTCCGACTGATGGGTGCACGACCCATCCGCTTTCTAAGTGGAGTCCAGTGCTGAAAGCAAAGAGAGGAATTTGTCCCCCAGACAAACTTGTGGGTCTTCCACACATGGCCCGTGGCCTGGAAGACAGGATGCTAGGGATGAAATGGCTCTCTCCCATCTGCAATTTCGGGAGATGCTAGAAGCAACTGCTCAGGAAGGTGTCTTTCAGAGTCTTACCTCTGTTCCTGTCCCATCTTCCAAAGACAGGGACAGGACCACCTTTTTGGTGATAGGATCAGTGTCTCCCTGGCTCCCAGCACCACGTCCAAGCCCCTCAGCCTGCTGATGAACTGAAGTGGATAGGTGTTTGTGCAGGCATTGATGATGCCTCGCTGTGAGGGACAAAAGCCTGCCTTCTGGCTCTGGAGGGAATGTCCAATCATGGTAGCTGCTTTCAGTTTTCACAAATGTCTGATGAAGAACAGCAGAGTTTAATTTTACATTTTTTTTTAATTATTATTTTTCATTAGCAAATTGTCACACCATGCCCAGTACTCCTCATAAGGAACATCACAGAGAGATGTCTTTCTGTGCCAGCCTGGAGAGGGGTCTGGGCAAGGGCGGTGGTTTTCTTGCTGTTATTGTAGTTCCTGGATTTGCCTGACCTGCAGCCCAGATTCTGCTCATGTAAGCCCACCTATATTTCTGTCCAAAGCACTAGTTTAAAAACCAATATTAATATTTGTCAGAGAAACTGTTGCAAGCCTCAATTAATATCTATTATATTTCTATAAGGGCTTAATTCAGGCAATTATTAGATCGGCAAATTGTGACTGGATTGCAAAAGTATTGGTTCATGTTCCCTATGGAGAGCTGGCAAAAAACCACCTTGTATCTTCTCTCTGTCAGATGCTACCCAAAACCTTGAGATTGAGAGGTGAGGCTGACTTTCGAGACTGCCAAAAAGAAAAAGCCAGAAACCTGATCTAGGAGACCGCTCCAAAAGGAAGATGAGATGAGCAGGGGACATGAGGTCTGTCTCGTGACCTGGCACATGTGCCCTGGCCTTGGGGACAGGGGAGGTACCTGGGTCTGGGAACAAAGTCCCAGATGGGGAGAACTGCTGGTTTCAAGCTGTGCTCTCTGCATCTGGAAGGCAACGGGATGAGACTGTGGTGCCATGGAGGAAGCAGGGTCAGAAACAGGAGGCTGTGGCATCTCTGAGCAGGCTCAGCTATTTATCTGGCTGTTTAAAAATGGGAGATTGCTATTTACTTAGGGCCTGATGGCAGAGGGGGCAAAGCTCCCCCTCCTGCTGTGGGCCACTGGGGCTGGTGGGTATTAGGCTGTGCCAAGGCTGGGCATTTGCTGTTGGCTGGGGAACAGTCTCTAGCAGCTGGTATTAAAGTTCGTGCTGAGGCTGTTGGAAAAACCCTCTATTGTCAACACCCGGCTGAAATAGGCTGGGGTTTCGGACGGCTGGAGAAGGAATATTTCTGAGGCCAGTCCGCCACACTTCCCTTCCTCTTCTTTGTGTGCTGCCCCCCCTCACCAGCACCCCTGCCCTCCTCCCACCTCACCTCTGAATATTAATGCCTCCGGCAGATTGGATAATAATGTGACTGGGAATTGAATGAAGCTGGTTATTAGCTCTGGGCTTCCTTGGGGCATTTAAGGGAGTCCACAGGCTGATCCTGGAAGCTTGGCAGCACAAGGGACCGGGGCCAGACTCAGTAAAGAGGGGGGTCACTTCTGTGGGAAAGGATTTGCTTGAATCCTCATCTCCCTCTGACCCCAGAGGAGGACAGGTACGGCAGCCTAGCCAGAGCAATTCCTGTGGGATGGTTAGCAATAGATCTGTTGGGTTTTGGCAAAAAAAATTAAATCTTAGAAGTTTTTTTTCAGGAAAGACCTAGGAGATCTAGCTGGGCAGAAGCTAAGAAACATTTCTGTTACTAGGCTTTAAAAAGAGGTGGGGAGTGAGCAAGGGAGGTCCCTCTCTTCTCTTCCCGTCAGTGTCAGAGTATTACCAAGCAGATTCAGGAAGAGAGCCAATCCTCTACCCCTAAACAGGAAATTTACCACTGATTTGCAGGGTGTAGGTCCATCTTTGGAACGCTAATTTCTGAAAAGCTGAACCTTATGATCTCTCTCCTCAGGAGACTCCTAGCTTTTCTATACGTAGATCTCTGGATGCTTTAGCATGAAGGGAAATATCCCTGTTGAGCAGAGGAGAAACTGAGCTCTGGCAAAATTTCCTGATCTGAGTCAGAAATACAGCCTCTGTCCCTTGACCCTCAAGCTGATGCTCTTTGCTATCTCCTAAACCACAGCTCCACCAGAAAATAAACATTTACACCCTTTTGAATAGTGCAAAAGAGGAGGGAAACCAGAGCTGGATTTGCAGAAACTGATATTAATTTTGTCCCTCTGATTTTTCAACTATTCAAAATGTTCTGAGATGCACTGATGGGACTGCAGTTACCGGGGATCTTAGCAGATCCCCAGCTTGGGGGAGCCGGGTCCTACATGCACTAAATTAACCCCTAAAAATCACCATCAGAGCTACTGTGATTGAGACACCTGTTTGTAAAGCCCTATCAAATAAGTTCACAAATGTGAGAGCCTAAGAAATACTTCTGTTGGGAGGATATAGCACATATGCTACTCTGAATCACATAGCACTGATCCTAGGCTATTCTTTTCAAATACCTACATTAAATTGCTGCTTGGGGAGCTTCAGTGGTGTGGTACAGGCTGGAATGCTCAGCACCTGCCGAGCTCTGCAAAACCTGAAAAAGTACAAAGATGGAATTAAACAAATGACTAGAGGTTCGCAGTTACTTCCACCTCTCTCTCTTTCCATTCCTTCTTCCTCTCAACCTTATTTAAAACAGAAGCAGCCTTCCCACCACCCATTGCCTTTTCTCTCCTTTGCAATGCTGCTATTTATATGAGTCTAATTTTCTTTTTAAAAAGCTGATTATAAATGACCATTGTGAAACATGAGGATTTAACGGTAAATCAAGTTGACCTGTCTGCATGTGGACATTTTTATTTACTCCTTTTTTTGAAAAGCAAATAAACATAGAATCCCTCCCACATAAAGCAGCTCCCCACTTAGATTTGAACACAGTTTAAAAGAAATCTCTTTTGTTTTAGCCATTTTTATTTCCTGTTTGTTTCTGAGCTTAGACTTGACAATGAAAACCACATGAAATTCCCTGTTTGTTCCATCAGTTTTATTTTTGGTGCCACAATATCCTAACTTCCAGTTCTGTGAGTTGGGTTTGGGCTTTTTTTTGTTTGCATTTATTTCAAGGGTGTTTTTTTAAAAAGTAAATGCATGGAGGTTTTGTTCCAAAATAGAATAAATAAGACTTTTTAGAGGACTGGATGTACTAGGATAATTTTAAAAAATTAGATCATTAAGGTAAATTAATCGAGCTATAAAGATCAGCCTCCATATGAATCCATACCTAAGCAGAGAGAAATACCAAAGCGATGAAAAATATGGACTTTCTTATCCCATTTAAAAGGGTTTCACAGTTTACTTTGTGTTGAGTGGGTTTTAATAAAATTGCCCCAGTGCCTGAGCTCAGATGTGCCCGAGTCGCGGAGCAGGGTAGGAGGCTGGAAAGCCGTTCCCTGGCCCTGGAGCTGCAGCAGAGGTTGCTCTCAGGGTGACAGGGCACAGCCCCGTCCCCGGAGCAGGCTCGTCCGTGGACGGGACGTGGTGTGACCCAGGCGGCAGCGTTGTGAGATGGCTCACATCCTTCTGCCCCATCCCTTTTCTCTCCGAGCCGCTTTGATGGGATCGCCCGAGGGCCAGACTGGCTGAGTAATTAGGGCTCTGCAGCTTCCTCTCCTACCCACCCAAACTGCCTACCTCCCAGGGCTGTGCATGGGATGCGGCCTCGAGCAGATGGAAAAACTGAGGATTTGGCGGGGGAAAGGGCGGAGGGATGGGGG
>VYZP01063814.1:22171-57094 GCA_013400635.1 Hypocryptadius cinnamomeus
CGGAGGGATGTGTGGGGAGGGGGGTGGAAGGAGGAGTAGGGGTGGAGGGGGAAAAAAAAAAAGAAGCAGACTTTGTATACCGTCCTTAGGCAGCACACTCCCACATTTCAGGATTCCCAAAGTGAAACCTCTTGGTTTTGCTTTTGCAGCGACTGTTGTACCCTGGGTTTAGGGACGTGAGACATTTTGCCACGGCCTCGAGTGGGGCCTCTGGACGAGAGGCTCCGGGGGAAGGGCTGCTCGCCCTCTCTGTTTACCCCTCCGCCCTTCCTCCTCCTCGCCCCCGATACGCGCAGCGTTCGCGGCCGGTGCACGACAGGAGAGCCGGGCGATCCGCGGGCCCGATCCTGCCGGCACAGGCCTCGTGCGAGGCACTGCGGGATCGGCCCCGGCAGTGTTTGCTGATTGCCTCCCTCGGCCCCTTCAAACAGTGTCTGGGTAAACAGACTGACCTGCAGGGCATGTTGCAAGGTCCATAAAGATGGAGTGTGGAGAGGGAGCAAGCTCCAGCATCCCTCCCGGAGCCACCCTCCTCCTGCCCCAGCCTTAGCAGCTGCAGTATCGCAAGGAAGAGGGGAGGGATACTATAAGCTGAGATCATCCACTTGTTTTATTCACAGCAGTCTTCATTCTGCAAGGATCTTCTTGCCAGAGAGCTTTAAACACAATCTAAATACAAATTACTTGGGGGTGAAAAAAAGAAAAATCATCAGGAAACTTTACAGCCAAGCACAGCAGACATCGACTCCCTCCAGCACTGCCGGTTTGCACTGAGACAACACATCCCTTGGAGCAAGCCAGCAGTTTCTGGGCTCTTGTTTCCTTAACTAACAGAGCTGCTCGTTGGCCATGGTGGTTGGTGGGGCCATCACAGAATTTCTGGCAGTTGCCCCTTTTCCCTTTGCAGCTCTGCAACCCGCTGAGCTCTGACAGGTTGTTATAAAACAACGATCTAGTACCACCCCTCCCCCCAAAAAAGTTTCTTTCTAGCTTCTGGTTTTGCTGAGTTCTGTCATAGAACAAATGTTTATGATCAAGTTTAAGTTCTCCAGAAAGGATTTCCAGAAGTGGTGATGGATGGCAGACATCACTGGCAGCCCTACAGCACACAGAGGTCAGACAGCCATAGTGGTGTGACATGCTGGTGGCAGGGCATCCGTCCCAACCTTCAGCCCCCTGTATTACCCACTCGATGACGAACTTTCTTGAGCATGTTTACTGATTGTGAGAATCATTTACATCTTTGATAACATCTGATTTATCCACTGCCCTTCATCTGCATACAAATCTCCTAACAGCAGCTGGAGCCACAGAGCTATCTGGGCCTCCCTAAAATGAGCCAACTTTACAGCCACAGAGATACAGAAATGACCCAGCCCCACTTCTGCAAGCACAGCCCCCATAGGAATCAGGCCAGTTTCCTTTGACGGCCAGAATAATTAGTCAAATTTATACAATTGCCCAACTAAATACAGCAACACATACCAATCTGCTGATGGCAGGCCCTGGTGGCCTTTGCTGCTGCATGAGCAGCGTGTGTTCGGCTGAGCTGCAGACAGGCTGCCTGCACCTCTCGTTCCTGCCTGGGATCCTGGCTTGCAACTGTCTCGTCTTGCTCCTGGCTCCGCAGGAGCAGATCCCGATCCCTTGTACACTGTGGCTGTGCAGCTATTTCTGTCATGCAGATGCAGGCAGATACCTCAGTAGTGGCATGAGTTGCTTTGCAGCCAGCTTGACGGCACTGCAGGAGTGGGCAAGGGCAGGTGGGGATGAACAGAGTCAGTATGTTCCAGGCCAGCGCTGGCACTCCACTTTAGCAGATCCTTTATTTCAGTTGCAAGTTTTTCCGAGGCAGAATTTCTTACTGAAATCAGCCTTTTTTTCTCCCTTCCCCAAAACAAAGGGATTAATTTCCCTAAAAGACTTTTCTTCTCCTATAACTGCAGACCGTGCTCTCACTCCTAGCACTCCTGCATGGTGGATCCACACCATGCCAGCAACTTTTTGCAATTGAAAGTTGTTTGGGCAAAACAGAGTTTTTGCTGATTTATTTTTTTTCCAGATGCCTAACAAACAAAGTAAGCCATAACAAAGCGTAGCCTTATTAATATAACTGCACAGTCTGTCAGAATAAAAATCCCAGTCCTGGTTGATAGATCCAAGGTGCCAAACACCCCTCTGAGGCATAGCGTCCAAGGGACACTGGAAACACGGCCGGACACAGTGAGACCTGAAGTACAATGCTTACAAGAATGCAAGAACTATGAATGTTTAGTTTAGGGAAAAAAACCCCAACCAACTTTGCAGAAAGTCTGGCAGAGATTTTCTTTTGTGCTAAGATTAGCAATTTGTTTCCAAATTTTGTGTGCCATTTCAGAAGCCATCCAGGTATGCTAAGGGTAGCAGAGAGGTCCAAAGATACTATTGTAAAGAACTTGCTTTAAGCCAAGCCCAAGCACATTACCCTGCAGAAGCCAGTGCTCCAGCTTGGCAGGGTCTGCACCAGTCTGGGGGATTGCAGGCACACCTGTTGTGGGGAACGATGCACTGTGTGTGGGACATGGTGACATCAGGGCGCTTCCACAGCACAGAGGCACAGTGCAGCCCATCAAATAAGCGAACAGGACACATTCCATTGTGGGCTTTTTTTGCTGTGGACATGGGTATGGAGCTGTCAATCCTTGGGACATTTCCATTGTGATAATCCTCCGGAATACAGGCAGTTTATTAACCCTCTGCCACCCAGAGCAGAGGTTTCAGCCATCATCCTCCTCTGCAGCTGGAGGTTCATGTCAATGTGAGGGAAGCAAGTGGCCTGATCCCATCTTGCAGGCTGCCTCCAGCCCCCAGGAAATGCATTAGGCAGTGTCCAGCATAGTTGGGCATTTTCCTAGCACCTTTTATCTGAGGATCTGAAAGCACTTAAAAGAATTTTGGTCATTACCTCCACCAGCTCAGATATGCTCATTTATGTGATTTCTGAGATGATGGATACAATCCCAGAACAGTGAAATAGCTTTACCTACATCATAAAACAAGTCAGTGGCAGCACCTTACCTCCTCAGCCTCTTCCCACCTCACGTTATTGGGAACTTCTCCTTAGAGCCATGCACCAAAAGAGAAATTACCTGGACTCCCTCGTCAGAGAGCTGCCAGCTCTCAGGTCCTTGCTGCCAGCTGTGGCCAGAAAGCCTGGCAGCAAGAGCCTGGGCTACTGCAGTTCCATGGCACCATGCACAGCTCTGTGCTCTGTGGCCCAACCCATGTGTGGGGCAATGCCAGACAACTTGCTCTGGCAACAAAGCCACTAAGTGCCTCAGAGAGCTTTGGTAATTCCTATTGATGAGAGGAATAAAACCCCTAAACCATGTTCTTCAAAGCAGCACACACCACTACAAAGCCATCCTCAGGAGCTCAGGGGTTAGTGCCCAGCTGTAGGGACTAAATCGAGAAATAAAGTTTATTATAACCTGTGACTCAGCCCTTGCTGGAGGTCAATGATCTACTTCTGAGTGTGCACCCGAAACCACTGCTCAGGCAGCCTGAGGCTGTGCACAGCCTGATGTTTTTGGAGGCAGGCAGCTTGCTCTCCTGTCCCATAATGGCCGTGCGCTCCGGGTCACCAGTTGGCTGCTGCTGTTTATCTTCCAGTGATTAATGGTTGCTCTTGGTTCCTGCTGCAATTCCATTAAGATTAGAGATTTAAAGCTACACTGAGATGTTTAGCAGTGGGTGACCTTGGTCTCCCCATAGTTATATTTCTACAGTCTCAAGGAAACAAATATTAACTCATTTTGCACCCCATCCTTCTTGCTTTCTAGCAGTGGGGAAACAGCCCCTCACAGGCAGCGCTTGTTGGTCAGGAAAGAGAATCTGACTCTTGGTTGCTGCACGATTCATGCACTGCGCTCATGTGGCACTTGTAATTCCAGCCCACAGGCACTCTGATGGCACCATCGCCTGAACAAACACATGTATCCAGAGAACAAAATGCTCTTCCTCTAGAGGACAGGCACACTCTCAGTCACTTCCTCTTTGACAAGGAGCAGAGGGAGAGGCAGGGCCTGTTCCACCTTGCCTCAGCCCCTCACGGGGACCAAAGTACAGAGGCAGATCATCTTCCTGAAAATGTACATTTAAATAGAAGCCCAAATGTTCCTAAAAGTAAGCCAGCACTCAGGGAACATGAGCATGGGAGGAGTGAAGCAATCAGCAGTAGTTTGACTTCTGCGATTGATAGAGCAGGAAGAGATTGCTCTGACCCTAAGAATCTAGTGTAACATCATATCTTCACCTCAGGGGATGCAAGAATGAAAGGACACTTCTCCCCAAATGATTGCAGAGCACCTTTCAGCCTGAGGGGTAACCCTGAACTCTTTGTGGAGATCAGCAATTCCAAGCAGAACATTCAGCTACTCTGGCCCTGGCTGGAAGCAGGAAACTCACAGATCCACAGGGCAGTGCTAATCTGCTTGAGAGAGGCCAGCTTAGGGCTTCCCTCCTATCCTTGGGTCATCAGTGGTCATTGTGCTGCTATCTTGGAACCTGAAGCACCCCTGCATGCCCATGGGAAGTCAAATAACATCAAAACAATGCAAGAGACAGCTTTTTACTTCCAGATCAACATGCCAAAAGCAGGTCCAGCAGGAAGCCTGCAGGCAGTGCAGAGAGTGCACACACTAGTCAGTCTCTAGGCAGCTCTCAATGGGCAAGACCCACATCACAAAAGCTACCCCTATAATTAGCCTTACTTTGCTTGAAGTCAGCCTCTCTGTTTCCTTCCCACCTCTTCAATGGAAAAAACACCCAAGCAAAATCCTCTTTGCTCCCAGGTGATGGAGCAGTGTGTTACAGAGAACCAGGAGACGGGTCACAGGGACCCTTGTTTCTGTTTTCAGGTAAACAAGGTTGCCCTCACGAAGGAGTGTCCTCCTTCTACTGCCTAAATGTCCCCGGCTTGAGCAGTTGGGAGCTGACACAGAAATAGAAAGGGGATACATTTGAAAAGAGAAAAGGTCTAGGGCCAGGATTGCTCTTCCCCTGCCCTCCACCATGCCCATGGAGAAAGGATGGCAATTCCCTGTCTGCTGGAGGGTCTTGTACAGGTGGCCACAGCATGTTCACATGGGCACCAAGGAGAGGACGCACATGGGCAGTGACTGGAAGAAGAGAGGTGTTCGTTACAGGTTTGGGAACCTTTATCTCAGAGGCAGTAACACATTGATGGAAGGAGTTACAGGTGCTGGAGCAGGCTGGGAGCCATGGCTAGTTTGAAAAACTGAAGCCTCTGAGAAGCCTGGCTGCATGTTGCTAGATAGGAGCTGTCCCTAGAGAAACTGTTCTTTTATGTTAAAAGAAAGTGAGATGAAGAGTCAGATGAAGATGATAAATTCGATTTTATCTAAAAATACTTTTGAGTTGCCAATTTCACTGATTCCTTGAGACTGGGCAAACAACTTAGTAGAAATGCCATGAAGGTTTAGCATTGACTTTTTTAATGTCTCTGCCTACAGCAAGATCTAGCCAATGTGGACAAAAGCACCTTTTTTTTAAATCCAAAAGGGCTGTATAATCTAGAAGAATACCTTACAGCCTTTTGTGTCAGTAGCATGGGGTTGCCTTTGGGTAAATACATTGGTACAGAGCTCACGTGCTGTCACCACTGCAGACTCTTCCTGCTTTTATAATCATGCTGAGAAGATCCCTCTCTCCCCTTGCTTTTGCTTCTCCATGACCTGCTCAGGGCAAACTGAGAAGGCATTCCTTGATGCCACCACATATGGCACATGCAGTAGGTTATGCAATTACATATATACATACATCATCTTTTCTCTGAAATCCTCTTGCTTTTAAATTCAGTTCACAAAGCAAACTTGTGCTCAGTGACAAGTACCAGTTTAAACTTGAATACTAGCCACCCTTCATAACCAGTTTTAATCTAGGTTCCCACTGTATCTCTGAGGCAGGCTAAGCATGCTATGTTGTGTCCAACAGCTTGGATGAACTTTGCAACCACTGCACTGGTGCAGCCCAGGATGGGGCATAAATTTTCAATACCAGGACTAGGTTCTCCTGAGCCTTGTACCTTGTGTTGTCATTTAAGCCTGTGGAACCTTGCCTGTGTAAGATACTCCCCCCTGGTTTTCCTGTCTTCACTCTAGTTTGTACAGATGAAAGCAATGCAAGATGTGGAAAAAAGAGCAAACAGGACCCTGCACAGGAGGACACTGTCCTTGAGTTACAGCAAGGCAAGGATCTGAATTCCTCCTTAAATCGTCCAGTACAGTGTCAAGCTCTAGAAGAGAGGAAATTGTGCTTGACAGATGCAATCATATGCAAATGGCTGTAGAAGAGGGGAAATTATCATCTACAAACATTGGGCAGAAATTCCATCTGCTGCAGACTCAAGAAGGGCTCTTAATAAATTCTGAGACAGCAAAGTGACACACATCTTAATCAAGACTTAATCCATGGAATTAATTCACTGCGCGTTTCTGCATAATTCTGAGAGTAATGCTAAAAGCCATGGCAATATCAGCAGCAGATGGACTCCCCTACTCCATGCAAAGGTATTAAAGAAAACACAGCCCCTGTCACATCACTTCATGTATGTACACACTGCAGAATGCAACAGGGCTGTGCCTGGCTGCTGGCAGGAGCTTAACAGAGCCAGCAGACATCAAAGGTCAGGCTTGCCACAAAGTGGAAATGGAAACCAGCCTCATGGCAAAGCCGGAGTCCTGCCACTTCTCTCCCACAGGAGAGGAGAAGCCCAGAGCAAGGCAAAGGTCTGGGAAACCAGAACTAGGTCCTGGTTTGTTATGTGCTGTTTCCAGAGAGCACTGACTGAGGTCGGTGTTGAGACTGTCCCACCAGTACCTGGGAGAGGTGGTGGGCCTCTCAGGCAGTGAATGGAGGTCAAGCCAAGTGAAGAGCAAGGGAAACTGCAGGGGTTTTGTGACCGAGATCTGCTGCAGAAGCCAGCCAGATAACCATTAGAAATGGCTCCTTTCTCTCTCATCACAGCCTGGAAAGCACACTGCAGGTGGGGGGATCAGCCCTGGGCCCTGGCAGCAGCCTTGTGCAAATTGACTAAAGGAGGCTTTAGACAGCTCTGAAAATACATTCTTAGTCACTGTCATCCACATCCAAATGAGGTGCAACAGCTATGTGATTAATCTCTTGTTTACATGTCTAAAAACTAACACAGTCCAGACTGTCTTCAGCACGTTCCCTCCCTGACACACATGGATTTGAGGGGCTGGGCAATCCTTCCCCACCCAGGAACCAGCCTTCGCAACTGATGTCCACCTAAAGTTTGAAAGTTCCAAACCCCTGGTCCAAACTTCCCTAAACCCAGGGGTCCCAGATCCTGGCACAAAGTATCAGCTGTTGTGTCTTAGAGTAAAAGGATTGCTAGCTGGGAAGGTGAGGTATCAGCTGGGAGTGGCTAAAGTTTCAGAAGCTGCTGTGGTCCCCTCAAATCGATCCAGCCTTCATAAACTGTGCACCGGTGCAGTGAAACATCCTGCATATTGCTGGGTTATGATCCAAAATTCAGATTAGGGGCTAACACAGGGCAAGCTCACCTTTCCAAGGGGATGTAGCCAGGCTTGGAACACTTACTGCCTCATGCCTGCCTCTTCATGAGCATCCAGTGTGGTCCAGAACTAAGTGGTGCTCTCAGCTGAGTTCCTTTAGGAAATACAGGTGGAGGGTGCAAGGTCCAAAAGGAAGTGAATGATGAAAAGAATTGATCTTGGGACAGAGAGGTGTGAAAAGAGGTGGCAGAAGAGTCACAGTGGTTCCTGCAGTTGTGGGGAGCAGCACTGACAGCTTCCCAGTTGGGATGCTTTCAGCCAAGGAAGATGGCTCACCAGCACAGGCCAGTCTCTTGAGGGGACATGGGGAGCCTCCAGTCAGGATGATCTCAGGCTGGAAACAAGCTCCTGCTACAGCCAGGACCACTTATTCCCAGGCACCTGAGCGTGTGAAATGTGATTCCCATGTTAATTCAGGTTCCAAAGGTCCTTATGTACCCCAAAGGAGTCCACTTGCACTGCCTGGGTCTCTGCTTGTAGCACTGGCTGTGCAGGCAGATGTGCCTTCCTATCAGTGCCAGGCACAGGAATGCTTTTCTTTTGGGATGTGTGCATGTAGTGCTCTCTGAACAGCTTTATGTAGGCTTGGCCAGCTTGTGGAGAAGCAAGGCAGAAAGAGGAGGGAAGCTGTGCAGGGAGGATGGGAGAGGTGGGATGACTGGAGAAGGTGCTAACAGCCCTTGGCTGGCCCAGAACCACTTCCTCAGATCTCCATTACACAGCATGCTCCCGGCGTTGCTATTTCAGTCTGAATGTCACCTATAAATTGGAGGCTCTTTCTCTGAAGGCTGCAAATAGAAGTGTCACTAGATGATCTTTGATTGATAGGGAAGCTCAGCTGAAAGCCCAGTATGTCCATTTTCCAGCCAAGAAACTCAAAGGTGTCCAAGGATCACACAGGGATCCTTTATTTTTCCTAGACCTTTCCTCAAGGCAAGTCCCTGCTGGAGGTGGTGAGGAGAGGTCACACACACATTGATCTCTCTGATCATCCTGTGACTACTGTTTTTCAGATTCCTCCTTCTCCACCACCCACCCGTGCCCCATGGATTTCAACCTGCTGGCAGACGCAGAGGCTCGCAGCCCAGCCTTGTCTCTCTCGGACTCTGGAACGCCTCAACATGAGCACAGCTGCAAAGGGCAGGACCACAGTGGTGAGTGCAAGGCTCAGGATACAAGAAAACCCCTGACCCATCCTTATGCTTGGATCTGGGTAGCCAGTGGCTTGCAGTGCTCCCAGAGGGACAGTTTCCCTTTGTACTGGGAGCCAGAAAAATGCCATAGCAGCGTGGCTGTGCCAGCAAGCAGGGGAAAGGCATAAGGGTCCATATTGCAATGACAGCTGTTGGGAGGGTGAGGACATCATCCCAGTGGTGGGGTCATCTGGCCCTGGCTGCAGGAAGCCGCTGCTCACAAGGGTACAGCCCCATGGCAGGCCAGAGCCAGGCAAGTCAGGTCACAGCCCAATCAAGATTTTATTGTGTTTGCCTAAACAGGATCTGCAGAGCAGGAGAGCTCTCCCCAAAACATAGGAAGTATCCAAGGTGCAGAAGGCTACACCTAATTTTAAACTGCTCTTTTTTTTTTTTTTTTTCTACCTCTGTTTAAATTGTTTGGGTTCAAACTTTCCAAGGTAAAGGCAAACCTTAGGCTGAACTTTCCAGGTGCAGGCATTAAGATGAAAGGGAAGCACTGTCTTGCTCCTGCTTTAACTGAAAATGTCTCCTCACCTGTGCCTCGCTGCTCTCCCACAGAGGTGCCTCTGACCATTCCCAAAGGCTGAACCAACCCGAAGCCTGCTGAATTCTTTATCAGGCTCTGAATAAGGAACATCACCATTCACACCTGTTCAGAAATCAGCTACCAAATGCTATGGTTTCCTCTGGATTTTACATCTGTCCGGTTACCACTCCATCCCTTGTTATTCTGGATGTGTCAGGATGCAAAGCTGCTTCTGCCAGTGCCAGCATGAGGGAGTGAGGGCTGGGGACAGCCCGCTGCTCTCCGTGTAAAGCCTCCAGGCTCACCCGCATGCAAAAGCTAATCAGGATAATGATGCAGATTAAAATTCCCCAGAGAAAGTATCATGAAGGGAGTTACGCTGGGATAACTAGAGTCAGAGAATCCGCCCGACAAATTCCCCACTGCACACGTACCTTAGTTGGGCACATCCCCAAGCTCAGTGGCTCCTCGTCAGCTGCTTTGGATGCATGGCAGTGCCTCCATTCAAGTGGCCTTCCCTGTCGAGCCCACCCTGGCATGCTGTAGAAGTGCCAATTTAGGCACTGACTTTTCTTTCCATTAGGCATGAGCAGCTAATTCCAGCTATGGCTACAGTCGTTTCACCGAGTGGGCGAACATGTACAAGATATATTCCACGACCTATTTTGGGGTGGCAATAAGCGTCGGATGCCTGGCTACATCACTCCCCACTGTCTTAAGCAGTCTAGAAATAAAATGGTTCTGGGAGGTGACTTGCCAGCATTACCTGTGTGCAAATGCTGGCAGCTTGTGCCTTTGCAGCAGAGGCTGATGGCAGCCAGCATCTGCAGTGTCAGGCAGAATAGAGCTGGCTACCAAGGGCTGCCTGGAACAGGGGCAGGGCTGCACTTCTGGCACTTATTGACTCCCTCAAGAGAGTAGCCTCCCTACTTCTCCTTGGCCCTGCTTCATTCACCCACACAAGTAAGAGAGGACAGTTATTCCCTGCTTATAGAAGAAGTAGAAAAGAGATGACACAGAAGGAAACACAGCTAACAGGTATGGAAACAAAGAGAACACCAAGATGAACTGCAGAGATTTTTCAAGGCTCAAAGTTGGGATTCCTACTTCTCCTTAGACTTAAGATTTATGGAAAGTAGGTATACCAGAGGGTGTTGAGAAGACAAATACCAAACAAGATACACTGTGATCTCCTTCACCCAGATGTAGCCCATAAATCAGTGGTACCTTTATTCCATTTTCTTTCCCTCTTGGTATAGTTTCTTCCTGAGTGAAGAAGGGCAGTCCTGGGCAGGAGTTCCCAATAAGGGCATAGCGTCCTACTTCACAGCAAGCCCTTCAGAAATGAATATTTGTCATGGACTTTGGTGAGAACACATCCCCTGTATGCATCAGGCTCCTAATTAACCCAGGCTCAGCAGATGAACAAACAAACCAAATGCTGTGCGTTCATCTGTATTGAGCCATTCCTAATAACTAGCTCAGATGGGTGGCATTGCTCCCTCTTCAATCTCTTTTGGAGATGAATAGTGCAGGAATCCCCTGCATCCAATACTGGTTCAGAGCACTTAGCTAGAGAAATTAGATTAATCTTCTGGGCAAGAACCACTATAAAAATCCACATTAGGAGCATGCTTCCAAGAGTTCTGCTGAATATGGGATCCATAAACAAAGATGCTCACAAAAATGAGAAGAGTACCACAAGACCACAACCAAGCTCTTTCATTCCACTTTCCAATTCCTATGGCTTTGTTTCAAGAGTGTGCTGGGAAAGTTCTTGTAGAGGTACACCCTGGATGGAAACACAAACTGGTCCTGATGCTGAGAACAGGACATAGCACCTTCCTGCTCAGAAGAACCAACTTATAACCTGCTGCTGTGAGCAATGGCCATCTCAATGTCCTTGCATTCACACTCCTGCTGATGGATAGCATCAGATGTGCTACAGAAGCAGAGGTGGCTGGTGGGGAGCAAGCCACTAACCATACCCAGGGTTTTCTCCTGGAGAGCGAGCACTTCTCCTGCAAATGCTCTCTACAACTCCAGCATTGCTCTCTTTGAAGAAAAGCAAGTACAAGGAGAGTTTTCTAGGAACAGCAGGAAAATATTTCTGAATTAACAGGCTGTCATAGGAAGAGGGTAGTGGCACCAGGTTCCTGAGACAGGAGCATCTTCCAGGCCTGGGGCCCACTAAAGCACCTACTGTTGGCACAGCACTGCCCTGCAGCAGTCTCTGTTGGGCTCAGATTTTTTTAGGCCTCTCCCATGCCCTATAAAAACTAAATGGAAAAGACAGAGACTATTATTCCAGAGCACATCCATTTGACTTGTGGAATCCCTTTTTTCACTGACTCAACTGTATTCCAGGCTGCTGTCTCCTTGCCTCTCTACTCATTAAGGGACTGTACCAAACACCTTCATGCTGAGATTTTTCTGGACTTTGAAGCCTTTTGAACTAGCTTCTACTCAGAGAACCACAACCAAACAAAAATTTCAATTTTAGTACAGTGATGCCAGGATTTTTTTAAGGTTCTTCTTCCAAGTGGAACAGTTTGGGAGCTATTTGCAAAAATTTCTATTTCGTTTAGCTGACTATTTCCCATTGTAAAAGAACACCTCCTCTCTCTGCTGAAGACCTGATTTTCATTTGGAAATGCTTCACCTGGCTTCTAGATCAGAGGAAGGAGTTGAACATCAGAAATTATTTATTTTCATTGGAATAATTTTCCTCTATGGTGACTTGTCTTGATTCCCAGCAGAATTAAACACAAGCTATAGCTTTCTTCCATCATAAAAGAATGTGCCATATTTGAGCAGTTGGGCACTCTATGGAGGACAACTAAAGGGGAGATATTTGTATTTGCATTCTGCCCCTATTTGCATTTTGCCTACTTGTATTTGCACAGCCCCCAAAAAGGGCTGTGCCACAGGGAAGCAGCTGGCTGCCCACCTCCAGGCACAGCAGCCAAAAGCTCAGCATGCAGACATGGACTTGATGCCCAGAAGGAGGCTGAGCTGTACATTTCAGTGAGATATAAGTGTGAACACTGGAGAGTTTTGAGACTTTAATGGGCAGTGAAACAAAAGACACTGCCTCCAGGAGAGGGATCTGTGGATCAGGAGGAGTGCAGGGGCAGAAAGACAGGGAGATGCTGGAGTACTTCATGGTAAGGTCTAAGACAGGCCTTTCCCTATTTTTTTAAAAATCAAAACATATGCAGCTAAGTAAGAATGTAAAGGAGCAAGAAGGGGAATGAAAATTTGTGCTTCTCAGGTTTAATTAATTGAAGAGCCTCAGCTTGCTATCAATTTACTATTTGCCTTTTCCCATCCCTTGTCCATGAGGGACACAACTGGATCTTTTGCTGTGTCCTAAGTGTCAACTTCTGTTCAGTTTTTCTAAAGGACACCTTAGGCAGAGTTTTAAGCAGAGTAAGAACCTTTTCATCTGGATAAGTTCTGCCACTATCTCCTATGTGAACTGTAAATGAAACCCAAATATTGGAAGTTTGGAAAATCTAAATCCGGTCACTTGGAAGGTAACATCTGTTATGGCGGTTAAACAAAGGCAAGCTGTGCCTTTGTTGGGGGGCACTGGTTTTGGTACTGGGTGGACGCCTGCTTGCAAGGACAAGGGAGGGAGATGGGACCACTCCTGATGGCTGCAGTGGAAGGGGACCTCCCTGAGCATGCACTGGTTGCCCCAAGGATAGGCTCCCCAAGTGCATCCAAGCCCTCAAGTTAACTCAGGGGATCTCTCCCATCTTTCTGTTTCTTGCACAGACACTGAGAAGTCCCAGCAAAACCAGACGGACGACTCCAACCCTGAAGACGGCTCGCTCAAAAAGAAGCAGCGGAGGCAGAGGACGCACTTCACCAGCCAGCAGCTCCAAGAGCTGGAAGCCACTTTCCAGAGAAACCGTTATCCAGACATGAGCACCAGGGAGGAGATTGCAGTCTGGACCAACTTGACAGAGGCACGAGTCCGGGTAGGACTGCAGCCCTTCCATCTTCCTGGGCCTGAGCTTGTGGGGAAGAAGCCTGTTGTGATACATGACCAAGCTGTCCCCAAACCAAGGAAGGAATTAGGAACACTAGAAAATTTCCCTGTCTTGGAAACACCTCACTAGGGTCTGGCCTTGAGATTTGACACATTCTGGCACACACATACCCCATGCCGGTGGTGCCTCCCCCATCCAGGGCCACCTTGCCATTATACAGGTAGATTCAAAGCCCAGGCTCTTCCCCACAGAGCCCCACCAGCTGGCTGCCTCAACCCAACAGACCCTTTCCTTGCAGTACCATCACTCCCCAGCCTTACCCTTGCTGGAGGGCACTCTTTTGGGTTCCCAAACCAATGTGCAGTCACAGGCATGGTGTGGCAGGGCTCCAGCTGGAGGGAGAGCTTCTCTCTGCTACTAGAAATATGAGTTAGCAGCATCATGAATAGCCTTCCAGCAGCTTCCATGCTCTAGGAAGTTATATTGTTTGAACCCCTCTAACACTAACAGATTTTCCTGTTAGAAGACAGACCTATAACACCCCACTCCAAGCCAGTCCTGAGGTAAAGTCGAAAGAAGAGAAGTTATTTCCTTTGTTCAGCAGTTTTCAAGCCACATCCCCCAAATATTTTGCTCCCAAGTCACACAACCCCAATCCCTCCTCCTGGCTGTGGTCTCTTGGAAATACAGCAAGTATTTTCCTCTCTTTTTTCTGTATAAAGGGCATCTGTTTGTTGAGTGAGGTGGGTATGTTGTGAAATGGCAGTGGTTTGGGTTTCTGTTGGCTGACTGAGGACCACCTGGTGATTCCTGCTGGGAGATGACCCCGAAGCCCAGACATCTTGCTGCAGCTCTTTCCTGATGCTCAGCTCCAATCTCCCTGGGAGCATCGCCAGCACTTCAACAGCTCTTGTCTTCCTGGGCAAAGAAACCAGGCTCTGGCCCCTTTCAAGTCAGCCAGAGCAATTCCCATGCCCTCCCTCTGTCTCTCTTGCAGGTCTGGTTCAAAAACCGCAGAGCTAAGTGGAGGAAACGAGAGAGGAACCAACAGGCCGAATTGTGCAAGAACAGCTTTGGAGCCCAGTTCAATGGACTGATGCAGCCTTACGATGACATGTATTCCAGCTACTCCTACAACAACTGGGCCACCAAGGGGCTCGCCAGCAGTCCGCTCTCAGCCAAGAGCTTTCCATTCTTCAACTCCATGAACGTCAGTCCCCTCTCCTCCCAGCCCATGTTCTCCCCACCCAGCTCCATCACCTCAATGACCATGCCTTCATCCATGGTCCCTACTGCTGTGACCGGGGTACCGGCCCCAAGCCTCAACAACCTGGGAAATATCAATAATCTGAACAGCCCGAGCCTCAACTCTGCTGTCTCATCCAGTGCCTGTCCTTACGCCTCAACAGCCAGCCCCTACATGTACAGGGACACGTGCAACTCCAGCCTGGCCAGCCTGCGGCTGAAGGCCAAGCAGCACGCCAACTTCACCTACCCCGCGGTGCAGACAGCAGCTTCCAACCTGAGCCCTTGCCAGTACGCCGTGGACAGGCCCGTATGAAGGGCTGCCCTCTGCCAGCCAGGGACTTGACCTTAGCCTGACAAAAGGAGACCTTTAGCCCTACAACAGCGTACATCCTGCAGAGAGTGAGAGTGAGCGTGACAGCATAAGAGGGAGAGAAAGAGAGAAAAGAACGAGCAGGCAGACGAACCTTTATGAAGATTTGTCTATTGTATGGTGAATTTTGACTGTCTTTCCCCTTCAAAACCCTTTCCCTTCTTGCCCACCAAACCTTCTCCTCCATGGTAAAATAAACCAAAAGAGTCTACTGGAAGCCCCATGGGGAAATAGGAGCCCCAACATGCAGGGTGCCTGACCCATGGGAAGCACAACCAAGTATGTTTCAATCTGCCCCTCCAAGCCCCACAGGGGTGAGCCCCCCAAATTCCTGGGACAGCACAGGCAGCCTCACACCACCCCGGCAGGAAATAGCCAGAGACAGGACAGCTTGAGGGGGGTTACCAGTTGGTGCTTGGCTAAACCATATTCTCTGCACATGTGCAAGATTTCAATGAAAGATATCTTGCCCATTTATTTATCATACAGCCAGTAAGGAAGCCTTGTCTCAGTCAATTATCATCTCTTTATAATGCATATAAAAACATGGCCCTTCAGACTTGAAACCTTCAGGAGCTGGGGGTTGTAAGAATATAAAATATGTGTGTGTGTATATATATATGTCTTATATATATATACAAATACACATAGAGACATTAAAATATGCTTTCTTGTTTTGGATGTGAAATAACCTACAAAGTCGACCTTAAAACCAAAAACCCTGTGAAGGAAGCACATCCACCAAGGCAGTGTCCTGGCTGTCATGCTTTACTGCTTCAGTCATTTCGGTCAGACACACTGCTGCCAGCATACATCCCAAACATTCCCATCTGCAACAATCAGCTCCTCCTTGCACATCTCCTTCCCTTCCCCAAATCCCATTTCCAAAAAAGATAATAAAAGTTGGCACAAACCCTTTAAGCTTCTGCTTGTGTGGTTCTTGAAAGCACAAACCTGCATCTGAGGATTCTGATATCAAGTGCCAGCAGCCCAGGTAAAGGTGAGCATCCTTAGCAGCACCAGCATGAGGCACTCAGAGTTGGAACAGGGGCTGAAGTTTGGAAGAGTAGTTCATGTTCCTTGCTTACATATCAAACAGCTGGCTTCTCAGAACAACAAACACCCACACACACAGTAGGAAGAAGAAAGGAACCCCCCTCTGTGTTCCCTGTCTGCATGCATCCAGTGCAGCAGGAAGGTTGGGCCTCTTCTGGCTCACGCTTCCCCACTGTGCTGGATGGGGCCAGTGCCTTTGGGCTCCCACAGCCCAGGGCAGGGGAGTTCCCCCCCAGGCACTCTGGCTCTGAACAGTGGTCCCCAGGGCAGGCGCCATGTGCAGCAACCTGCCCTGCTGGCTTCTGTTGGGAAAGCTGTAAAACAGAGATGGCCCTCTTAAGCTATACAGGCACCTGGAAAAGCTGCTGCTCCAGCCAGTGCAGAGGGAGGCAGCAGATCCCTCTGAGAGCCCAAGGAAGCTCCACATACAGCAGGTGAGCAGGGCATCTCTACCCAATGCAATCACCTTTCCCTTTATCAAGCGCAAGCTCCAAGGGAAAACACAACTCAAATATTTTACTTTCCTCTTTAGATAGAACAAAACAGCCCTAAAATATCTTCACAACAAACTGCCATACCAGGAAGAATAGGACAGGCAAATCTGACATAACCCATGTTCGGCAATGTCATCAGCACGCAGAGAGAAAGCAAGTTCTTTGCTAAGAATGGATCCTCACTAGGACACTGTAAGAGGTCTCTCACAAACCAAGCATATAAACTGCTCAGTTTTTGCCAAAGCCTCTTCCACAGTTCAGTTGCTTTTGAAGGTATTTGTGAGCAGATGCTGAAAGCAGTCACAAGTGTCAGCTCACCCTCACTGTAACAGATTATTCTTTGTTCTGAGCTAATCCAAAATCTGGGAGCCAAGATATCCTGCACTGAAATAGCTACCAGTGGAAAGGGTTCAAAGATCAAGTGTAAACATATAAAACATAAACACAGTACATCCCAGACCATATGTTTCATTTTAACCTGGATCCTACCTTGCTGCTGGGCACAAATGCTGTTGAAGTAGATTCAGTGGTTAATGTCCATTGTGTGCTGGAGCTGCCATCCAGCAGCCTCTCCACCAAATACACACCTCATCTTGGTGCTACTGTTCTTAACTCCCTTCTCTGACACGACTCTTCCATCTACGGGAAGAAAGAAGGGCCTGGGCTTCTCTCTAATACCCTCTCCTCCACTGAGCCCAGCTCATAGCAGAGTCCACATTTTCTCCCTGGTAACCCAAGACAGGTGGTGCCACAATCCTCTCCCGTTGCCTTGATGAAGAGCTGATCTCTTTACACACTTAGTCTTTCCGCTCCTCCTTTTCCACACACACTGCACCTCCACCCTGTGCTTGGTGGTTCTCCATGCTGCTCTGATGCTTGTGGAGGTCCTCTACTTGTCCCACAGAGAAGATGATGTTTGGCTGGGGCACGCAGTACAAGACTTGGCTGCTGACTGTTACAAGATTCAGTGGATGAAAGATATGTCCAACTATGCCAAGCAGAAGGCCAGCTCCAGCACATGGTTCTCATTATCTCCTCTGGGAGCCAGTGGGGAAAAGTCAAGATCTAGTTTAGGTCCTGATGTTTCAGCCTAAGATTTTTCATGCAGTCATTTAAATTAAGAGACATTAATTTACTCCAGACCACAGCAGGACAGAGTCAGTAGCACACAAGGTAACTGGTACATGTGGCCAGTGGCTCTGCAGCCTGCCTAATTGGCGCAAGTTTTTCCTTCCCATGTTGTATGGAGAAGATGGCGGGGTCTGTTTCTGCAGTCAGAGGTATTGCACCATGTAGGATCCAGACCAGATGGCAAACCACACACCAGCTCTGAGCTGAGAGCACAGAGCACACTTTGTACAGTAGTACCTAACAACTGACACAACCATGGGGAAAACCTTAAAAACTACAGAAAACAGAGGTGGCCAACAGCAAATAACTAATTGAGCAAGTTGGCAGCAGAGCGCTCTGGGAGATGTCTCCTGTCTGACAGAAGCCACCTGCCTTCCTGGTTCAGCTAAGCCAGTTCAGCCTCTCACATTCAGCTTCTTCCCCACAGGGCCGGGACTCGGACATCATGCTCTCTGGTCCAGCACAAACACAGCAGGTGCTCTACAGCCCTTACCCAGGACTTCTCTCTCACAAGCCCCCAGTACCTTCCCAGATGTATCATGTTGATACTGCAACCCCAAGCACACAATTTTTAACAGGATCCCACTTATTCTGGAGATCTGTTAGGCAAATAACTTTGTTGTTGGATACTTCCCAATCTGCAGATTTAGCAAGTGTACATCCTCCTCCATCATCCAGATCATTAAAGGAAGTGCTGAGCAAAAACAGACCCACAAAAGATGTCCCTGAATTTCACTCAACAGACCCCTTCCTTTTCAACAGTGAACTGTGGATAACTCTCTGGGTATAATTACCTAGTGGGTTTTGTACTACCCAAATCCCATCTAGATCATCCTTAAAAGCCATTTGACTGGCAGCCAAAGCTCTCCGTCACCATGCCTTTACCCTGTCAGAGAGGAAAATTGAATTATTTTGACCAGATTCTGTTATTGTGTCCACATAGCTCCTGTCCACATCTCCACTGTTTACACATAGTGAGATTATTTGATCCAGGTTTTGTTTGTTTGTTTGGGTTTTTGTTTTGGATTTTTTGTTTGGGGTTTTTTGGTTTGGTTCGGTTTTGTGGGTTGTTGTTGTTGTTGTGGGATTTTGTTTGTTTTGTTTGTTTTTGTGGGTTTTTTGGGCTTTTTTGTGGTTTTTTAGTGGGGTTTTCTGTTTGTTTGGTGGGGGTTTTTTGTTTGTTTTCTTTTAATGGTTTTTTGAGGGGGGATTCAACTTCAAGCAGTTGCTGGTTTTTGGCCCCAGTCCCCATTTTGAAGAGGGCGAAATTCTGCGGGAATTCTCATCGATAACAATGACTAATTCTGGGATAGCGTTGTGCGAGGTTCACCAAACCGAGAGGGTCTGAAAAAATCCCGTTTGTCCAAATAGTGTCTTCCTTGCACTTTTCTCTCTCAAGGCCAGACTTTAGCCCCCATCACCAGCACGGCCTGTGCTCCCCACTGCCCCGCAGCTGTGTCTGAAGGCTCACACAGAGCGCACCGACGCTGGGTGTCCTCGGCAGCTGCGCTCGGTTCCTCCTCTCAGCCCAGAAGCAGCGCGGCACCGTCCCCGCTTCGTGTCCCGCTCGCACAGCGCAGGATCTTCCCGCTCCTCTTGCTTGCTGCGTGCTGCCAAGAGAGCCCCGAAGAGCGGGGTGGGCGCGCACCTCCGGGCCGCTGCTGTAAGTGTGAAAGCTGGGCTCAAACAGGTCCACAGCCGTGAGGGGTGACTCTAATCTCGGTCCCGGTCCCGTTCAGGGCCCGCTGCCGTCGCGGTGCAGGCCCGGCCCGGCCCGACCCGGCCGGCAGCGCCCTCAGCGCGGGCGGCGGCGCCGTCTAGCGGTGGGCTGCAGGGCGTGCCGCACTCCCGCCCTCGGCACCGAGAGAGCCCCGGGGAAACCTCCCCACAGCCGTGACACCGAGAGAGCCCCCGGGGAAACCTCCCCACAGCCGTGACACCGAGAGAGCCCCCGGGGAAACCTCCCCACAGCCGTGACACCGATACAGCCTTGGGGTAAAACCGTCCCCCTCGCTCCTGCCCACTCCCCAGCCCGCCTTCACCGGCTCTCACAACCTGGACCTCCGTCTACTCCCGGCTCCAGGGAGACCTCATCGCTCTCTACAGCTGCCTGAAGGGAGGTTACAATGAAGTGGGGACTGGTCTCTTCTGCTCTGCCTACAGTGAGGACAAGAGGAAATGGCCTAGAGCTGAGACAGAGGAGACTCAGATTAGATATTAGAAACATTTTCACTGTTAGGGTGGTCAGGCATTGGAATAGATTGCCCAGGAATGTGGTGGAGTCACCAACCCGGAGGTGTTTAAGAGGCATCAGGATCTGGTGCTGCTGTGATGTGATTTAGTGGTTTAGGGGTTTCAGTGGTAGTGCTAGGTGGATAGGTGGACTTGATGATCTCAAAGGCCTCTTCCAACTTTGATGATTCTGTGATTCTGTGTGTTGGCACAGATGCTTCATGCAGCTGAGGGAGCATGCCTTGGGCAGCAGTAGAAGTTAGGAGAGCTGGCAGCTGCTTCACCAGGGCCACAGTTGTTACATAAAGTGCCCCAAACAGCACTATGCAGGAGAGAGACCACCCCATTACTCCCATATGTTCACCATCCCCTCTTTAAAGAGACCTAAATGTGGAAGCCAGTTTATTCCTATTCCCCAACCCTTCAGCTAACTGTCCCTACCTTTCCCACAGCTGGGGAAAGTGCTGTTACACCACTACCCAACACGCTGCCAAGTCCAGAGCAGGAGCCCTTTTCAGGAAAGGCTGGACAGGGCTGTTGCCATCTCCCAGCACTGAAAGTGCAGCCCACTGCCATGTGGCAACTTTCCAGTCCACTGCCTTGAAAGGCCAAAGTTCATTCAGCAGGTAGGAGCCAACACCCACCCAGAGGCTCAGACCCTTGAACTCAGGCTCTGAGGCACATCTTGGCTTTATGAAGCACAGTGACATGCTCATTTGAGATGGTAGAACAACAGCCTGATTTTTTTATCATCTCTCTCTCACTTCTAGCTCCCTGGTGGTGAGCAAAGGCGCTCAGGCAGCATGATCAGCTGATGACTGCAGAAGGGGTAAGCACAGAGGGACAGCCTGCTGGACACATCACTAACCCTCAGGAAGACACAGTATCAAGATACAGCAGGCAGCATTCCTCTCACAGTTCTGTACAAAGGTCAGGTATGAAAAAGGCATCAAAGAAATCAATCAATTCATACATGACAGTATTTATTAGTTGTTTTAACACATCACCCAGTGGCAGATGCACCCAGAGACGAATTGACTTTGGTACCCTTCTGTCCCCAGCCCATGAGATTGGCCATGGGCTGGGACCATTGGCAATGCCTGACACACTGCAGTACAGAGCTGGACCCTGCTCATCTTTTAGGGTTTGAGGCAGTGGCTAGTCAAGTTAAATAGATGGGTTAATATTGTACAAGAGGCACACCACAGGTAACAGCCATTATAGTTCATGGGATTCAGTTCCTTGCACCACAGAGGAGAAAGAGCCCAGGTAGATCTCTTCCCTACATAACCTTAAAAAAATCAGCAGGAGTTTTCCATTTCAGTGCTGTTCCCACCAGCAATCTATTCGGGCTTCCCTGCAGAGTAGCAGCAGGTTTGAGCTCTGTTCTTGCCCAAAACTGGAGACTATGGAGAGGGCAGTGCTGCTTTGAGAGGAGTTTCCCTACCTTTTTTCCAAGGAGAGTCTCGGTGCATGCAGGATTCTATCAGTCCCCAGGAAGGAAGTGAGGCACAAGGCAAACCCAAGTGATGCAAAGAAGGAAAAGCAGAACCACAACCCTGAGGTTTCCAGACCCCTGCCTCTTCCCCTTTCTCCTGTTACCAGCCTGCCACAACCTGCACCTCACTCTGGTATGCCACCCACTGCGAGGCAGATACAATAAAGGCCAATGTGCAAGTTACTCTGAAGGCAGTTACCCACAGTGACCTCTTCCTAAACCCCATCACACCCATCCCATCAGGCACTTAGGCTCCAGACAGAAGCAAAAAGTTTCCCCTTTTCCTCTTCCTCTCTCCCCACTTCCATCCCCATCTCTTCTTCCATCCCTTGGTTTTAATTCCACTTTGATTTCTGGGTGCTACTCAGGTAAGTTTTCACGAAGAAGTTGAAGAAGAGGGCAAATAAAATGGTATAGAAGCTCGATGAAAGGAGAAACAGTGGCCAGGTAATTTGGCAGAGCTTATCATCCTTCCAGAAGAAGATAAAGATGTTCATTATTACAAATCCTATAATCTGCACAATCTGTGAAGCGGTGATTAGCCTGGTGATGGAGTGGGGTACCCGGATGCCCATGGCTGCCAGAGCGTAGTACAAGTACATCACAACATGGACACTGAAGTTTAAGGCTGTGTTCCACCCGACCCCAGCTGCCATCATCTTATAGCCATACCAGCATAAAATTGTTGTGAAAATGTGGTGGTACCAGTGGAGGAAGATGAGCTTCTTTTTCCGGAGAACAATGAACATAGTGTCACCTGGTGTTGGGGAAGAGGTATATCATTAGTCAGGTGAAAGCACAGCAGTTGCACAAGTTTTCACATGAAACAGACCAAGCCAGCTTCAATGCTGAAGCCATTATGTGGTTTGATCCAACCAAAGCCTAGGTTCCCATTGAAATCATCTGTATTGAAGAGGACCATTTAGGCACCCTATCTTCTGGCATGTTTGGAGTATAAGAGACTCTTACCCCGGGCTTGCTTTCCCAGATCTACCTGCACTGCATTTCCAACTGGCTCCTCTTTACTTCTTTTCATGAAAGCTGTGTGGAAAGCCCAGCCCTCCCTGCCTGTCTGCTGCCCCCTCGCCATGGTTGTTCCAGTGCAGAATTGCCTAGTCCAGGGACTGGCTGGGGATCAAACTTGAACAGTGACATCAGGCTGCAACCCCATGGAGAGCCAGCATATCATCTGAGTCGAGCAATAGGGAGCAAGAAAACAAGTGACACATGCAAGGCTAAGCAACACTTTTCTCCAAGTAACATTTAGACAGAGACCTGTAAAAGAAAAATCTGCTTGTAAAAGCAAAGCAATTATAAACACACAGGATAAGGAGAAGTTTCAGACTCACCCATTTCAACGAGTTTGCTCAGTGCAAATAGATATACCCAAAGCTTGGAAACAGGGTGGACATAAAAAGATTGGCTACACACTGATTGCTTAAATCCCTTGGTAAGAAGGAGGAAGGCCAGCTGCTTCCAGACCCGATAGGCTCCAATGAGACTGCAAGGAAACCAGAGGAGAGTTCAACACTGTGCCCAGGGCCTCAACATAGCCTCTGACAGCTCTGCACCCATGGATATTTAGTTGACTCCATCTTGATGCTCAGGGCAATCTCATAGACATTTAAACAAACCTTTGCCTTCTTAGACTTCCTAACAAGTTTTAGCCAGGATTTAAAACCTATTCCTGCAAGACAAAGCAGCATCAAAGACTGCTCCCCTCAGGGAAGCACCCCCTGCTTCCACTGCTTGAAGAGGCACTTGAGCAAAAGCTGCCCCACCTGATGAGGAATGGAGGACAATTTTCCTGATATCCTGCCTTTTGATGTGGGCCCAGAGGACAGGGAGCACTTATAACCTCCTGTGGCAAGCAGCTTCCACAGCTTATGAGAAGAAATACCACTTTTTCTTTGTCATCAACCTGTTTCATTAGCACGGGTTTGTCTCTGTACAGACCATGAACAGCTATCCCCTGACCTCCCCTCTCCCACAACTTGTGATTTTACAGACCACTGCCATACTCTGCCCTGACAGAGGACAACCAGTGTCCCTTTCACCTTGTCAAAGCAAATTGGAGTTACAGGGGCAGTAGTCTAGTTTTTCTCTGTCCCACCAAACAGACAGAAGAAGTCGTGGAGATGAGGGGAATTTTCTAAAATTGACATATGCTAGTTTAAATACAGAGCATGGGCCAAAACATTTTCATGGCCATTGCAGGAAACCTATTCAATAAGACTGGACAGTTTGAAAGCATATTTTAGTTTAATCTTTTGTGCTTCTGTGAGTGCAGCAGAATTTTCCCCACCTCCTACACAACGGGACTAAAGAAATGGGGGAGCGGGGGGGTGGGTAGGGGAAGAAAAAGAAATCTAAATTTTAAAGAGAAATACACCTCAAATCAAACTTTCAATTGGGAGGTACCATTTGAATGAGGGAAGATGTCTGCTCTTATAGCAGACACGTTCAAATCTACCCACAAATGATTTTCAAGCACTCTCCCCAGAGATCCTTTTGCAACTCATTCTTGCTGATGTATTTCTGGTGAGAAATAAATGAGTTGTATAAGCAGGTCACTCCCCTAGGTGGAAAGAGCCTTCAAGAGGAAAAAATTAAGGTATTTCCCTAGTGATGTAGTGGATAACCAGAACTTTCCATCAGTCCAGTTCTGAGGAAGGGTCTACAGCTGTCTCCAGATTTAACAAAGGCTCTTACCTGAACAAAGCCAGGCTGAAGGACCACAGGGCCAGTGGTCCACGCAGTTGGAAGGGCCTCCGTTCCTTCATGAAATGCTGGATTCCAAAGATCAGGATCAAATAAATAGCAGAAAAAATTAAAGACTTTTGCCTGCAAGTAGAGAAGAGGGAACAGTCAGGAAAAGACCCAAACTGACCTATTTTTAGCCAGACTTCTGTAGCCCCAGCAAAGTACTCTCACCAAGAAACAAAAGATCTCCCATTCTCATGTTAAAGCTGGGTTTGGTCACAAGAAAGCCTGCCCTGACAGTGAGCAAGCAAGAACACTGGGGACTGCACAAAAGAAAGTGAACTGCTACATCATGGAGATTCCCACAAGACCTTGGTGGGATGAGGCAGGTTCTGGTAGCCCGTGAGCAGGATCGAAAGCAAACACATCAATGCATCTTATCCCTTTACATGTGAGACTCTACAGGCACAGGATGTCTAAAAAGGCCAGTTTCATGTAAGCTGGAGCCTCAAGTGCCTTGTGTTATATCCCACACATTCCAAGGCTTTACTGCAGCATGGCAGGGCTGAGTACCCTATTTGCCAGTGCAAGGGCTGCAGTGGCCATCCGTGGATGCTCTTTGCCCTCTTGTCACATCACCATCTCCCTACAAGCTGCAGCCCCACCCGCACCACTGTTTGCTCTGCCACATGCACTGCTGCACCCCATCCTCTACAGCCTCAGGTATGCAACCAGAGACCCCCCAGTCTTCTCCTCCTCGGAACTGAAGATCCTCACGCTTGTTCTGCTAAAAGCAGCAGGACCCGATAGGGCTACCCAGGGTCTGGAATGCACCAGGTCAGCAGCCTCCTCTCCTCTCACCAATTCTCCTCCATCCATTTCCTGGCTGCCCGGTGATTAAAGTTCTTCTCGAAGTCATACTCCCCCAGCGGCTGCAGCTCCGACGGGTCAATGTTCTCTTCCATATTCAGCATCCCCGGGGGCGACCCGAAACGAGACACTCCGGCACGCCTCACGGTGGATATAGTCTCGGGAATGCGCTCCGCCCCAACATCACACCGCGGCGGGAGGCGGGACCGGGAGCCGCCCGGTCCGACGGAGAACCGGAGCCTCCCACTCTTTATGCTGGGTAAGGAGAGGGAGGCTCTGGTCACCCAGTCAGGCTGAGCGGGAGGTCCTCCCATTCCCCATCCAGCCCAGCTCATCCCTCAGCAGATGGGCAAGGTGATTCCAACACTCACCAGCAACAGGCAGAAATTCCATTACCCTGACTGTGGTTAGCTGTTGTGCCTTCTTCACCATAGACTGAAGCATCTGGCTTCTGCTGGAGACTGGATGGGTTCTGGATAATCTCCTACTGAAGTTCCTGCAGCTGAAAATGGCTCCAGCACAGTCAAAATCCACTGAATGCAGCATGTCTCATTGCACCCTCTGGTCACTCATCTTGGTGTCTCTCCCAGGTTCATGTCTTTATACAGGTGCAACATCTGCACCCTGCAAAGCTCACAGACTTGGAAGGGGGTTGCTTCATGCAGGCATCACTGTGCCTGTGCACAAGTCATCTGCTTAACTGCTGCCTCTTCAAACAGGGGAACATTTGCCTAGGTGAGACATTTCATAGGACTGCAGAATGCTTTGGGTGGAAAGGGACCTTAAAGATCATCTAATTCCAACCCCTTTGTCGTAGGGAGGAACATCTTTCACTACACCAAGCTGCCCAAAGCCTTATCCAGCTAGGCCTTGAACTCTTCTAGGAATTGGGCATCCACAATTTTCTCTGTACTTGACAATGCAGTAGTGTGAGAAAATCAGGAAAGAATTTGACATGTAGGAATTAAAATCCATTGGTGATTTTTGTACCACCCCTGACTTACACTCCCATTTTGCAGAGCACTTGCATGTATCTGGAAAGTTCAGCTTACACATGTCAGCAGCAGTGGTTTTGCCATACCCCACACAGGGAAAACACCCTGTACAAAGCATGAGCTCCCACTGTGCCTTGCACAGCTCTCACCTTATTGTTTCCAGCACCACAGATGTCCTTCCCCTCCCAGAGGACTGCAGGTCAGGGATTGTGCAGTCTCCATTTCTGGGTCACTCGTCTTTCATCTTTCATCACCTACTTTGGGCAGTAGCATCACCAGGTAGAATATTCAGGTACATGCTGGAGGAAACTTTCGTCTGTTGCAAGGGCTTCTGTACAGCACAAGAACAGATGCAACCACCAATGAAGCCAAGGGTAAGAGCAGAGAAGAGCCAGCACAATAAAACAAACTTTTTGCACTTCTAATGCATACCAGTCAACATTCAGTCTCATTATTCAGCAGCAAAGCCACGTTGTGAACCTTATAAATTTATCCCTCTCCATGATCTTGACAATGGTGTTTCACTGTTGCTGACTTCTTTGGCTGCATATTGTCTGTGGATTCACTGTTCTTAGATGGAGTACAGTTGTTAGCTGTTTGAGGCACTACAAGTACAAAATACCTGCTTTTTTGACCTATGCTTTAGCAACTGTTAAACAAGGCCTCCTTTATGAAAGACACCATATGAGAAGTGAAAAAACCTTTAAATGCCTGTTGAGAGATGCAAGGATGAGTTGGATTAGCTGAGTAGAAAACATCCTGATATTGACAGAATTTCTTATTTCTAATCTAGTTTTAGGTTCAGTAAAGTTTTCATTTTGAAACTGTTTCATGCCATATGAAAAAGAACAATTCCTCTCCTAGGGCAGGTCTGTCCATCCATCCCTTAGGTGGTGGCACGTACAGTTACAGGAGGAGCTCATGACACTGCAGCTCTTCGGTACCACCTGAGCAGGCAGCTGGCAGCCCTCCCCAAGCGTCTCCTTGGTAGATGGGAACAAGAACAACACATTTAAAGAACAGAAGCAGATAGCAGGGATGAGGCTCTTAGCATCCTCTGGCACACATTTCTTGCTTAATAAGGCAGGCTTTGTCACAGACTGAAAGCTCACCTGCAACAATCCAGATGCAGTTGTGACATCCTTGTTATCCTCTTTTCTCCCCGCTGTCAATACATCTGTCTGCCCTCCTGGATCTGGCTGGATTAGCACGCAGAGAGCCACCAAGCCCAGTGCCTGGTCACTGGCACTGCTCAGAAACACTGCTGGACTCAGAAGGCTTTAGCAGCTGACACGCAATACAGACATCAGGGCGATGTGTAAATAAACAGATGAGCTTACTTTCACACATCACAGTGAATTGCACAGAGCTCAGCCGCTGAAGGTGAGGAAGTGGAGCCCCAGCAAGACTTCACACAGAGCAGGAACATCAGGGCTGCAGTCCTGATTCAGTGGGAGTGGAGCACTTCATTCTTCTGTCCTCCAACTGAGTGGGAAGGGGACAGAGGCCCTATGGAACAGAAGCCTCCATGCCTTTGTTTTGAGCCCAAAATGGCTAGGTAGGACCTCAAAGAGAAAGAACAATTTTGTGAGGACCATGAAATAACATTGTGGATCCTTATGGAGAGCTGAGTCCCATTAGACTACCTCTACAGCATCCCAGAAATAATTCTCCTTTGAGATGGACCTAAATAGATTAAATTGCTATTTTCAACAAGAGTTTTAGTCTTCTGGTAAAGATTCACTTTTTCACCAATACATGTGGAGAGAGAACTAGTTTCTGATGTGGTGAATGAGTATCACCTACACTCTTATTTGCCCTGTGGTCAAGAGTACGAGAAAATTGATTTTTGCAAAAATATCACATTTTGTATCCCAAGTCTTAAAATTAGTTTCCTGTAACAGAATAGTAAACAACAAATAGACTGCATTGGTGGTAGATAGCACATTTGCCTCCTGTCAAGACTTGAGAGAAGGAAGGTATTTGTGAAAGACTGCAGGCACCATTCAGAATGACTAACAACATACCAAATCCTGGTACCTTCCAAAGTGCAGGAAGTGGTTTCTAGAAAGACAGTGCATAATATCTTTTCAAAGAATACTGCAAATTAATGAAACCAAAACTTTATGAAAGGTAAAGGACAGCAAGTATTTACAGCTCTCTAGCCTCACAGATCAACAACTTCCATAGCAAGTGACACAAAAAAAGATGGCAGAGAAGTCTGTAGGACTTAAACACAGTGGCAGGAGACAAGAGAGCAGCTACAATAACTAGAATGGGGCAATACATTATTACAGCATGGGCCAGAGGTAATGTGGCCACCAAAGTCTTCAAGTGCCTGTTGGCTAGCTGACTGTCACTGTACTGCCACCAACTACCTGCCAGATCCACCCAGGTGGGGACAGGGAAACAAGGAGGCAGAGCTATTGATTTAAAAAAAAAAAAAAAAAAAAATTAGTTCCAGGTGTAATATGCCAGTTCAGATGGCCCTTAAATATGAGACCCCTGACATTCTTCAGGGCAAAAGTACACACAGAGTCAGCCTCACCCAAGCTGGGCCTTGCTAGTCTGAGTTACACTGCCTCACCAGTGCAGAGGACAGAGAGGTTTTTTTTGCCCAGGAGACAAGGCTATTGCACATAACCACCTCCAAATCAGTTTGTTGTACTGTCTGTGATTGTTATTTGTGATTTACACATCAGAGCAGTGAAAGCCATAGAGGAATCTCCTTGCACAAGCACTGCAAGCTTTCATCAAAGCTTAGGATAATGACCTAATGTGACCTCTTGACTGCAGAGAATATGACTTCATATATGGGCCCTCCCAGGGTAGCTTTTTCACCAGACTGACCACACTATGAAAACAGAGAACAATCTTTGTGTTCTTGATCAAAGTATCTTTTAACTCCTTTGACACCAACAGAAGTGGCATGGCAGGTAAGGCATAATTTTACAAGCATTGCAGTCGGTTTTAATTTAGCTTAATAGGTAAGAAGAAATGGTAAGGATAAGGAAACAAACATTCTCTCCTGATTGATTCCCTAACTTTGGAAAGCAGCCTAGTTTTAACACATATTGCAGCAAAGAGTTTGACATAAAGTACTGGGAGAGTTACCCTGTGCTGTGAGGCTTACACTCAGCTAACACAAAACTTATGCCCACACAAGTGGGCAACAAGTTGTCCAGAGAGATGGTAGATGTCCTGTCTCTCAAAACATTCAAGGCTGAATGGGAGTCTCAGCAAGCTGATTTAGTTAAAGATGTACCTACCCATTTCAGGGGGGCTGGGACTGGATGATGTTTGGGTCCCTTCCAAACCAAACCATTCTATGGTAACCCCTAGATAAAAAAGCTGATACAAAATGAGATATTATTTACATTTCTCACACTTCATATGTGGGCAGCTCTGAAAAGCTTTTGTTTAGAAAGGGCAACGACAAGTAATGCAGCACAATAAATAGCACAGCTATTTGAAAACCAAAGCCTCAAGCACATGAGCACACACATTTTTTCATAGATTGGGGTTTCATAACAACCAGTCTGCAGAAGATTATTAATAGCTGGCTTGGGTAAAACCCAGGCAGTTGGCATCACTTGTTCCAAGGAGAGGGAATAGTTGCAGCACAAGTGTAAAATGCAAAGAGCTTCAGTCAGGAGACAGGCAGGAGACACTCAGGGAGGACTAAGACCTGTGCACATTTACCGATTTGCCTTCACTGCCTTGCTTTGTTGACTAGCTATAGTTCTTTCTCTCAGCCACCATGGCACAGGTGCATTCCTTTGGAAATGTAAGGGAATACAGGGATAAACACCCACAACCAGAGCTAGAGGAGAAGCTGTGGGAGACCCCATCCCAGTGCTGGGTAATGGTGAGTGTGCCTGGACCTGAGGCTCAATGCCTCACAGGTCCAGGCACAGGTCTGCCAGCACAGGGCACCCTCTGGCACCAGCCACCACAGCCTGTGACACCAAGGTCTCCACCAAGGGGCTCTCAGATCTTTGGCTATTAGAGGGGAGCAAACACTGCAAAAGTGCAGGGAAGCATCACCTCCTGAACAGAGAGCCAAAAGCAAGAGCAGGCAGGAGGTTTGCTGTGCTTCTTCCTGACTCTCTGGAGGTGTTAGCTGTCCTCTCCTGGAGAAACATGCCCTCGGGCCCAGAGTGAAGAGAGGATCCCCTGCTGTTTGCAAGCAGTCCATGTGTCTTCCTTCCACTTCCCCAGCCTCAGATGAGCTTCATTGCCTTGCTAGAGTCACCCAAGCAGGCTGGTACAAATAGTTTGGGGTTTAACAACTGCACATTATGAGAGGAAACAATCCTTCCTTGCAGCTTCCTGCATGATGTTTGACTAGAGACCATTAAGAGACACAGCTCAGCAATAGCATCTCTTCTTTGTACCCTGGCAAGATACAGCCATAATCAGCAGCCCTTGTATCTGTATCAGACCTTCACTGTACAGTGTTGGGGCACGGTTCTTCTCAAGGATGTGTGTGATGATCACGAAATTTGGGCATTTGAGAACAATTTTGCACAGGGCAAGACAAGTAGTGTCCCTTCAAGAATGCATACATACATACATACTTTTAAAGATGCCTTCTGGGGAACACACTAGATGTGTCTGCCTTCCCTCTGCCGTGCAGGATAGTGTTTTCCAAGCATGAAAAAAGACCCAAAGCAGATGCACTGAATGGGAATATGAGACCTCTCAGAAGAGACCACTTAAAGTCCTTACTAGTGGCCAAGTTATTTCTTGCTCCCTGACCTAGTTGCCCTAACCACTTTGAAAGATCTTCAAATAAAAAATAGCAAAGGGGCTAAGGATTAAACATCCTAAAGGGTAAACAAAATGGTGGTGACATCAGGAGCTATTAACCCAAAGATATCATAATCTGCAATGACCCTTCATGAGAATGCTATCAACTCTAAGCTAAGGGTTACATATGCCATGTACCATGGATTTGCATCCATGATGCAAATCACCTGTAAGCAGCTCTTTTGTCAAAACCCTATCATTTACGAACCCTTTTGCTCTCTAAAGCCTGTAAGTAGGCCCACTGGTGTTTGGAAACATTGATTAAAACAAGCTGCACACTTTGAGTGGGCAGCTGGGCTTTTGCCTGGAGTTATGTCTTCAAGCTTTGTTTGGAAAACAATAGTTGGATACATATACAGAATCCAGAAAACCTGAGATTAGCAGAGAATCTGCTAATTTAATTCGTTGGTGTCTGTTTTCACAGGTGAAAATTTAGAGGCAGAGACTAGTTTAACAAGTTCTTGAACCAACGCATGTACAGAAATCCCATTGGATGACTTCTGATTAAGATCAAAGGTGTCCTTTGAACAATCCAATCAGCTATGCCTTTATCACAGAAGTCTCAAAGCTCAGGCAGAGTTTAAGAACACCTATAAGCATTCATGCACATACCTATTTGTGTTTTTTGAAGTGCTTGTTAGAGAGAGACTTTGTATAAACAATCAGTATTTCTCAACCAGAACTTGTCCTGTGCCTTAAATCAGAGTAAAATAAACCACAGGACAATAACAACATTATTACATTGACAAAATTGCCAATGCGAGCTGTTGCCTACACTGATCACGGTGTGTAAGACCTCTCCACCCTGCATTCTCAAAAGCACCTTCTGCTTTGCTAAAATAAGCAAAATAAGCCCCAGAGTCATTCACACCCAGACTTTGCCAATGGCTTTATGTTGGCCCCTTTCCACTTAATCATTCTTGT
This sequence comes from Hypocryptadius cinnamomeus, assembly GCA_013400635.1. Classification (NCBI taxonomy): domain Eukaryota; kingdom Metazoa; phylum Chordata; class Aves; order Passeriformes; family Zosteropidae; genus Hypocryptadius; species Hypocryptadius cinnamomeus. Next base: position 53,829 of record VYZP01063814.1, read on the forward strand.
GCTCCAGTCCCCAGTTGAATCATCTGCTGTCATAGTTAGCAGAAGTTACACCAACACCAGACATGCACAAAACATCACCTCTTTTCTCTGGTTGAAGTCTATCAAGATTGCAGAGTCCAGGTAAAAAATTTGCCAATCCCAGAAGACATTGAGACCACAAAACCAAAGCTCAGCACTTTGCTTTGTAGAATGCCCTGGCTACAGAAGTGGGACTAAAATGCTATTCCTGCAGAAAGCGCTTGTTTCTGCCTTTTAATGACACTAAACTGATCAGCATTCATTCTACTTGGTTCTGTCTAAAATTTGATCCCCAGTAAAGCTTAGATTGCTACCACCAGTTACTTGCCTCTTTTTGCAGAATCCCTTTCAGAACATCTTTGGAAAGTCCTGGTAATGAGAACCCACACTCCTTTACCCAGCTCTGAACGGATACAGTTAGAGGGCTCCTTGATTAGCAAGGTATGACCTGCAAGGAGAAAAGTCCTCATGCCTTTTTAGGCATTTTGGTTTTTTCCAACCTATTTGTTACAAAACTTACTGTAATGCAACTTTCCTGATCAGACCTAGCCTCTTCTTACAGTACAGGTGCTCACTTCTTTTGCTACTGGGCAGTCCTGACAGAAGGTGGATGGGATGTAATCCAAACACCCAATTGCCAAAGGTGTCTCCACGCTGCTCAAAAGGTCTGCAGCTGTTTCTTAACTCCTCCCCACTTTGTAATCCAACTACAGGGAGGGTTTTTAAGATCAGCTTTTACCAGTTTTGTCTTTTATTCTTGCCAAGGCACTCAGCTTCTTACCTGTTTAGTTTTAAGGAAAATTAGCCATTCAACCTTCCTTCCCAGTTAGTTTGGCTTTTAAAAAGACAGTTCTTAATGGCAGTCCATGTAGATAATTGGTGATTCAGGGCATAGCCTTTAATACTTCCCTGCCTAGAGCCCAAAATCCAGCATTACCACGGCCTGAACTGACAGATGACCTTACCCAAAGCTTTGCAGGAAGGGCACTGAAGTTCAACTCCATCCAAGGCATCTGTTGAACTCTGTTGGCATTATAACACAGGGTTCACCATTTGCAGAATGTGTAATATTGTGGTTTTTTCTTTTTTTCCCCAGCAACATACAGAAGCTAATCTGTGTTGTTTTCAAGAATGCTTTGGATATTATTTTCCTGTTTATTGATGTACTTTTCTAAAAGCAAACATTACCTATGTGGGGCTGCCATTGCCCTTGTGAACCATACCATTCTGCTTTCAATAACTCTTCCAACCTTCCTTGTTATCTTGGATTTCTCAAAACTGACTTCCTTTGAACTACAGATACATGGTTCTGCATATTGCTATAACCACACTTATCTCTTCCCAGTCAAGCAGGATCCCTCTGGTTTTCCAGGATTGCTAATAACAGAAGAAAACCCAACTCTGCAAAGCTCTTTACTAAAATAGCTGAGTTTTACATCAGCACATGGTTTGATCTTGGAACAACTTACCTTATAGAAACTCTTATAACTGAATTCAAAGGAGACAGGATTACGTTAGTCAACAGCATCACTGCTATAGCACTAGCACAGATATTTCACTAAATTATAATTCAAAAGTTTTCCTTAAAAACGTTGCTACACAGCCATTCCTACTATAGACACGACAGAGAGTAGATGTAAGAACCTGAAAAATAACTGGACCCAGCTGCATCCCACCCAGAGTCTTTTATTGCAGCAGGTAAAGTGGTCCTGATGTGGAGAGGGAGAAGCACCTTAGCAGCAGTCCCTGAAAAAGAGGGAAAATGCTGAGAGAGAAGGGAGGAGCTTCCTGTATCCTCAGATATCTGTCAGCTGTTTGGAGTAATTGGCTGCCCTCAGTTGTCCTGGAAGGCATAGTGCTCTGTTCCTAGCTGGTGTGTAATCTCTCCTTGGTGTTTGTAAGGATTTGGGAAGCCCTTCCAAAAGCACAGCTTGGGAGGGACAGTGGGCAGTTCTGGTTTTTGAGGTCATGCCTCACCTGAGTACCTGGGAGAAAGCTGCTTTCCATTGCACTGCCTTCAGAACTCGCTGTGCAGTTCCATTTGCCATGACACAGCCCTAAGGAGGCCCCGGTGGGGACAGAGGGACTAACTTGCTCCAGCAGTGCTCTCAATGGCAGATGGCCACGGCTGGGCTCTGGGGACTCACAGAGCTTGGCTCCTTGCCTTCCTCTGTGGGAAATATTTGTAACCTGGAAGCATCAGAGAAAAGCACTGGCCACACTCTCAAGAGCATCAGAGAGGTGCATGGGTGCCATGAGGGAGATACCCACGGGCAGAGAAGAGAGGCTGGGGCTGAGCCATGCACAGGCCAAGGGATGGGGTTCCTGCCATGGAAGTGCTCTTTGATTAGTGTCATTAAACGGTGGGTAAGTAAAAATCATCGTCTCCCAGTCTTTCCACTGCCAGATGGAGCGATTTCACACTCACCTGCAGAGGGAGACAGCTCCTCTTTATTGGCCAAATTTTGTTGACACAGTTTGGTGGCTCCACCTTACTAAGCTGGAAAAACCAGATAAGGAATTGATGTGGCTGTGACAGCCCACAACCAGATTCTCCCATGGAGATGCTGCCAGGGGTGTGCGGGGACCCTTCCCAAGCCAGCAGTGGGGCTGGAGCAGCAGTAGTTTATGAGCTGGTTTCAAAGTCCTTCAGGAGAGCGGCCTCCGAGGCAGTGCCAGGGCCCGCTGTGTGCTCCAGCAGTGCTGCAGCTGCTGGCACTGGGCTGAGGAGACGGGTCACAACAGGAGCCATGTCAGCGAGTGGCTTCACCCTCTCCCTGTTCCCCACAAGGACCTGCTCCCAGCCCAGGGTTTGGGCACAGCTGCGCAGCCATCACCTGGAGCACGCATTCACTTGCAAACCCAGCGTGTTTCCAAGCTAGGACGGCTCCCAGTCACAGGGCTGCCATGCCTCATGCAGAGAAGTTTGGTGAGGAGCTGTGGGGCCGGGTGAACCTGAAAAGCTGGCTCAAGCGTGCCCCGAACGCCTCCCGCCGCACCCGGGGCCCCGCAGGGAGAGCGGCCCTCAGCCGCCAGACGCGGGGTGTTGCTGCTCCCTGCGGGTGCTGCGGATCCTGCCCGTGATCCCCCTGCCCTGCCGGCAGCAAGGCACAGGGGCGGGAGGAGCTTTTGCCCTGTGCACAGCTCAGCTGGGGTTGCAGCTCTTGGGTGAGGCTTCTTCAGTCTTCTGGAAAGTATTGACTCATGTCCTATTTCTCCTCGAGGCGAAAGAGAAAAAAAAAAAAAAA
>VYZP01063814.1:57424-101420 GCA_013400635.1 Hypocryptadius cinnamomeus
TACCCCCCCCTTGCCACTCCCTCTGGTTTCCCACTGGCTGTGGACCTCTTCCTCTATCCCCATCCCAGGGGACATGTAAGCCCCCTGCCACCGGGGAACGTCCTCTTTCTCCCGTGGGTTTTGTCCACCTCGTGTGTCTGGTGGAATAAAGGAGAACGCTTCCCACGTGGAGGAGAGCGCTTCTCAATCTTTTACTCTCGTCTATGAAGAATCGTGTGGGCAAGGGTCTGTAGCTAGCCGGAGTGGACCCCAACAGCCCAGGGAAACACGATTATCTTCAGTGAATAGCAAGGAGGAAGCATAGGGAAATAGATTCACATTTTTGTAAGTCCACACAAGGCTCTTGGGTCTCAAATGCTTCTGTCTGCTTTTCTGCTTGCAAACAAAGCAACTTGCAGGTCTCTGTCCTCATCAGGCCATGGTGCCTCCAGTTTGCAAACATGGTGTGTTTTTGCAAACATGGTGCTCTTTTTTTTTTCAAGTTCAAAACAATCCAACATTGTCACCAAGCCACAAGCTTGCCAACTCTCTTGCTGTGTTCAGCCTAATCTAAACATCCAAACTCTCACGTAGGCAGCAGTAATGATCTCCTTCTTCCACCTCAGAGATGAAAAAATGCCCCACCTCCACCCCCTTGTCCAAACTCTTCTGCTAGGAGATGACAACAAGGTCACCATAGTGCAACTGGAAACAGGCAGGAATGCTGAAAATTTGTGTCAATATCTCTTTTTTTATCTAAAAATAAACCCCAAATCCAATCAACCTCTTAATTTCAACTTGCAGACAGAAAGGTGCCAGGCAGACAGTGTTCCTATTACTTATCTACAATGCCCACTTTCCCCCTAATATCTATCAGCACCTTGCTCTGATCTCCCTCTTCCTAAATGGGGACTATTAGGCTCCACATCCTTAGCTCAGAGGGCATGAAGCCACAAAGGGCTGCTACAGGGCAAGGTTGATAGATCATCCAAAGTCACCTTAACCTTAGCCCCTCTGCAAGCTAAGGGTTGGGGAAGGAAGACAGCACTGCCTGACCTCAGAAGACCTCCAAGTCAGAGCCAGGCACTATTCCAACCTAGAGCAGCCCAGGAGCCCAGCCAAACTATTGTTTCACAGGTTGCAGTAAAAACATCTTTCGTCTGGGAAAAGCCCTGCATGGAACAGCAAGCAAGAGCAGAGCCTAGAACCGCCAGTGAGGGCAGCTGTGGCAGTGAGGTTACACTCTGCAGTGGCCCCAGTGACAGCATGGAGCAGAGCCCTTGATCCTCAGTGTGGGCCACTGGCAGTGGGCCCATCGGACAACGCTGTGGGCAGGTTGTGCAACTGCACCCCAGTTAGGTCTGCCTTAGAGTCCAGGGTGAGTAAAAACACATTAGGTATCACTCCATACCATGGCCCAAGTAGGGCAACAGTATTGTCTGTTCACATGGAAATAAGGAGAGCCTGCTGCTTCTATAAATGTGATGTAGGGCCCATTGCCATGACCAGCTCTCTGAGCTATTGGCTGCTGATCCTGTGGTCCTGGCACTTGCATCTGTTCCAGATTTCTTTCATCACAGGTTTGGAGATGCTATGGGCATGAGTGTGTGCCACATGAAGACAGAGGAGGGACGGCACTGCATGAAAGCCTGCAGAGAGGCTAAAAAATTGCTGATGGAGGTATGTGGAGACCGTAGCAGCAGTAATGAGAAGGAAAAAGCACTTTCATCTTGCTTGAACAACTTCCTGTTACAAGAACCACAGGTTCATATTAAACCAAGACCAGAGAACTGCGACACAGGAGAAAGAATATAAGTTTATTTTAAAAAATAATAATTTAGCTCAAACACAAACGGGATTGCAGAGTGTTGACTGAAGCAGGAAGAACAATATTTATCCACAGAACTTAAAACAGACCAATTTTTCTCTCGTAGATGATACTTTCAGTGCCCTTCCTTGTCCACAGCTCTGCTTTAGGTTCTCATCTGCACATAAAGGTATCCTGACTACTGGGGCTCTTAGTAACAAGGCAGAGGAGAAATGGTGTCTGCTGCATATGAAATGCTGTTCCTACCTCCAGAGCCTCCATGATCCAAAAAGCCAGAAGAGCAACACCAGCATCTAAACCAATGTGCAATACAAAGGGAACAACTTGCACTCCTCCCTGGAAGTCTACCTACCCATGCCCCATTCCCAGCCTCCTGGCCAAGTGCTCCCACCCACACCTGAATTCACCCCCCTGCCCACAGGTGCTGTACATAGAGGTGTAGACACAGGCCTCTGCAATAGTCCTCCCTCCCCACTCTCTTCTCATCCAGACCTGCAGATCTTTCGCTTCTCTCTGTGCCTGCATGCCATACATTTCTTGGCACGGCAGCAGTTCATTTCACAGTGATGGGATATGCCCTGGAACACACCGGCCACTACTGCAGTTTTTTCTCATCTGTGAAGTGGCCTTTCATGCAATTGCCATTCTGATACACAGGGCTGGCCCCCTTCCTTCTGCACCACAGCACAGATTTGTAGAGAACAAATCCAATACCAGCCAGACACAGCAAGAGAAGAGCCAATATGTCCAGGCAGAAGTACTCATAGAAGGAAAGGTCGTAGACAGCCGGGCGAAGGTAGGGTGCCCCGTCGTGACGCAGGATGTACTCCAGCCAGTACACTGTCCTGTTGAGAGCATGCATCGGTCTGTCCAGGTGCAGAGCTGAGATGTGCTGGGCTGCTCTTCTGTAGCTGCAAGGGAAGATGACAAGACATTTACCTTTCAACAGAAACTTCATACCTGGGAAGTGGCCTGAGACAGCCAGTGATGCTTTCAAGTCCCAAATAATACCTTGGGAGAGGGGCAAATTTCTTCCATTCTTCTTCTGAAATCCACTCTGATGGCACTTGCCAGCTATGAAGGCACAAGCCAGAGTGTATTTTTCTTTGTGTTTTGTTAATAACACTGACAGTTTGGCTTGCAAGTACCTGTTCAGTGAGTTCATGTGTATGGTACTTTCTGAGGGGAGTTTGCACCCTAAGACCTCACCCAGCATCAAGCAAAAGTTATACACTTGATGAGTGGCCAAACCCTTCTAGGTACCAAATTACAACACCTCTTAATAGGTAACAAATACAAAATATTTTCAAAATCAAGATCTCAGAGAGCATTTCAGAAATCAGCAGTTGCACATGTCCCATTAGAAAACAGGAACCCTGTGTCACTTTTCTGTGCCTGCTTCAGTTCTAGGAAAAAGCAGAGTATATGATTGACAGAAGGAGCCGATGGAGCATTACCTGCAGTTCCCTCTCTGTTTCTACAGAAAGCTTTTTGGACAAGTTCAGGGAGGTCCCAATGGGAGGCTGTGATCTCACTCTCCCTGATGACAAGCTGGTATTAAGAGGTGTGTTCCCCAGTAGCTCAGAAAACTTTCTAAGAACACTACAGTCAGGCAGACAGGACTAGATCACACTCCTTAGCAGCAAATGCTGGAGTATCTCCTCCTGTGCTGCATCTAAGGATTTTGAGGCACTGATACATCTGGTCAGCTGAGCAATGCTTGCAACTGTGCTTGGTACAGAAGCCACCACAGGCAGTGTAGGGGTCAACACAAAGACACTGGTCCCTACACACTGCCTGCACCAAGGAAGAGCTTGATGCTTCCAGATGCCTCACCTGGGGTCAGAGATGACAGTGATGACAGCCTGGTAGAGCTCCTCTTCTTTTACTCTGCTCCAGTCCATGAGGATACCCATGCCCTTCGCCTGCACTCTGGTCATTATGTCAAACTGGTCCCCATAGAAAGGAAATCCCACCACTGGCACACCATGATAAATTGCCTCAAATACACCATTCATCCCACAGTGGCTGACAAAAGCTTTCACATTGGGATGGCCTGCAGGTAAAGAAAGAGTAGCAAGTCAATGCCTTCCATGTTGCAACAGGGCTACCAGGGGTTCCTCAACACACAATGTTGATGTATGTTCAGGGGAAAACAGGCATGCTAAGCAGAGAGGATGCTACCCTTTAGGAATACATCTGGCTTTTGGCAGCCCAGAATTGCTGAGTAGAACCTGGAGGAGAAGGGAGACAGGAGCCAAGCAGTTTCAAGCGGGTGTTAGGTGAGGATCGTGTTTTGTACAGATCAGACACACAAGAAGCAACAGACTTAGATCCACACAGGTGCTGCTATCCTTATGTGCCTTTGCTGTGGTTTGGGCTAAACTCCAGGGCTGTTGCTAGTGGCACACACATACACAGAACCCAGCCTTACCTAGCAGGTCATTCTGGGGCAGCCACCCCATCATCAGCGTATTCTCACCCAGGTTTCTTGGCTTCTGACCAAAATATCTGTGGGAGGAGACAGAGGAAGGGAAAAAAGGAGAAGAGAAACACACAGAGAACAAGAGTAAATTCAATCAGATCAAGAAAGCAGATTCTGTGATTTGAAATAAATCACCCCTCAACATTGTTTTTCATCCAGCTCAAGTGAAAATGAATCCCAGTCCCTTTTCACCTCCACACCACCCTTTGCGGGAGGCGAGCAAATGCACCAGCCATCTTCTCCACCAAATCGCTGGGAAGAGCCCGGATCCCGATGCCAAAGGAGACAACAACGACACCCGCCTCTGCTGCTTCCACCCAGAGACGCAGACCCTGTGGGCAAAACACACACAGCTGCCTTGAAGTATTCTTGCAGAGAGGCCCTTCCCACTCTGGCCTCTGACAGAGGCAGTAGGAAGTTGTCCACAGAGAAGATGAAGCCACATCCACCCAGAGCAGAAAGCTACACGGTTTTCACCAAGCAATGAACTCTAAAACCTCTGTGTGAATTTTGCACTCAGCCAGGCAGAAATTACTTGAGCAACTCCTGGTCTTGGGAGTTTGCAGGGAGGTGACCAAAACCTGCATTTCATGGCATTATCTCCTGCACTGGAGGTAACACAATTAGTCTTTGGCAAGAAAGGTTCTGGAAACAGAGGTGCCACATAGGAACAGCTAGGGCAGAGAGGGAAATTGCAGCAAAAAAAGGGAGGCTATTTTCCCATTACCACTAAGACAGAAGGCCTGTCAGGGTCTCTAGATGTAAGCTGATACAAAACATCACACAGTCAGGAACAGCTTCTTCTTGGAGACTTCCTACAAACTCTCCAATGTCAAAGGCTTCTGGAGGTGGCAGAAAGTCTTGCCATCTTGACAGGAGACTTCTACCCATTCTCGATAGCTACTTGCAGACAGCAGATTCAGTTTTTGATCACTGGTCAGAGAGGTAGCTACAGATCCAGTAAAACCCACAGTTATTTGTCCTTCATTTAGAGGCTACCTGTAATGCTACATAAACAGGTCTGTGTCTAGAACAGAGCCTGTACTTTTTTTAACCAAAGCCAGAAGGTAATAGGGAGAAGAAATCAGCAACCACAGCTGCTGTGAAGCAAACATGGACTATTCCCTCTTATACCAGGCTGGGCTGAGTCTATTTCTCATTATGTCCTGCTTCAAGTTTCCCATGTATCTCAGTCAGGAGCATTTTAGGGAGTTTAATAAAAATCTGTCTTTGAATATGTATACTTCCTAAAATAAATATGTAGGAGAACATGAATTTAAAAAAAAAAATCTGTTATTAGAAGAGAAAACTAAAGTGATTAATTCAGAATATTAATTGTAGTCTAAAAGTTAGGTGATTAGAGTACAATGAAGTTACAAAGCACATCTTAGTGTTATTCTCTGGGGATACTTCTCCTTTGTTGTATGCTTCAGAGACTCAAGCCTATCTTTTCAGAAATGCTTAGAGTGCTCTAAAACAATCCAAAAATCAAAAAGTTTACAACAGAGATATTTTAGCTTCTCCATTCTTTTCAATTTCACATCCTTTGAGTGGTACAAGTACTGAAACTGCTACAGAGGAGAAAGTGCTGGTTTTCCTTTTCTAAATAAAAGTATAATGACTCCTAAACCAGATGACTATGTTATCCATTATAATTGGGCCATAACATTTATCTTTCAGAAACAGCATTGAAGTTGCCAGGGAAGCATGGTTGACCACCAAATGTTCTCACTTTCTCTCAAATACAAATCTATATTTAACCAATTCCTAGATAGAAGCAGTCAAAATCACAGTGTTTCAAATAGGAGGAAATAAGCATTTAATTACATTTCAAATGGGACATTCTTTAAGGCACACCTAGACCTACAGAGGCTCTCTCTTCTGCTGCCATTCCATGATGTGGACACAGACATGCCTACCTGCTAGCATGACAGCCACCACCTACTGCAGGGCTCCAGACTTATCTCCATCATTCCTTCCTTAGGTGCCCTGGGATCTGTTCTGGAAGCTGTGAAGCACATGAGTAATGCCCTAGCAAACAACTCCCTTCTTTATAAGGCAGGTGTATACGTGGCCAGGTTGGACTAAACCAGAGTTTTGCAAGAGCTGTGAGGCAGCCACCCTCTGACACAGCTTTTGGAGCACCCTACGTGCGTTTCATTACCTGCAGGCCGTGCCACATGGGCAAGGCTCATGCAGTCAGACACATATGGAAAGCTTCTTTTTAAGGCACCTGATCTCACTTTTTAAACTGAAAAATATTGGTATCCATAGCATCAGTAAAGTCACCATCAGAGATCTTGACAGGCCTCTAATAATTTGAAAGTTGAAATCTTATCTCCATTTCAGACCCTTAGTCGGGACACTAGGACATCTTGATGGCCCAAGTTTTATTATCCAGGTTTATTTCCCCTCAATGTTTATAAAAGTGGTAAGACAAGTCCTACTCTGTTCCAATACTGTCTTCAGCCAGAGGCTTTTGGAGCTTATTCCTCTGAATTTATTCCTGGGATTAGTGAGGCATAGGCTGGCGAAAGCCTTGAGAAGAGTTTTCAGGACTGAACCTTGAAAAAAAGGGGTTGATACCCTTCAGTTTTCTACATTTTGGGATTCTGCACTGAATTTAATGAAGGAACAAGAATAGCTCTCCCCTGTGGTTTCTTAAGACTACAAGCTCAAGGGCAGAAAGGCTCTGTGAGAAATAGGGTGAAGGAGAAAATTCTGGATTAACACATCAGTGATGAAACAAGGAAGATTAATTGTTCTTCCTATTTCCACTTTAGACAGGAGCAAACAAACTATTCGTTATGAATTCCCAGGGGTAGCACTTCCATCTTACGATCTCCACACACCATTTTACATGGACAGTGGAGGCCAAATCCCACTTCAGAGTGGCCCACTTAATTCTACATCCTCCCTGCAGCCTGACAACCTTCAGTGTTCCCTGTCTCGCCAATGCACCCACAAGCACCAAAACACAGCAGCTTTCCAGACACTTGGGGCTTCAGAACTTTTATAAGGCTCTTCCAGAGAAGATCTGTACTAAGTAGCTTCCCCAGTCGATGTGCAATCATAAATCAAAGCTTTCTTGCACTTACCACTGGAAGGGGCTTTGCAGGCTCAGCGAGGATCCCCCCTGTGAAAATGACATGGGGGAGCGTTGGACGGGGAAAGTCCAGCACCACATCATTACAGAGGAAGAAAAGACTAGTTCCATGAACAAGGTCCAACATGGATGTCTTCGGCTCCACACTATGCTTCTCCATGAGACGTTCAAACTTGGGCAGGATGACCAGTTTTGTAGCCACACGAGTGATTATGTAGACTAGGAGATTCCAAGTCCTACCAAAAAAGCCCATCCTGTCTGTCATCAGGGAGTTGAATTCAGGGACATAGGCAATGGGGGAGGTGGCGCCAATCTCTGCTGGGAACCAGAAACCGGTGGAAATCACAGCATACTTGATATGTAGGATGTGGGCCAGGATAAATCCACACATCTCATTGGGGTCCACCAAAAGCAGGTCAAAGTGCTCCTGCTGGAGTTTCTGCAGAAGGGTAGAATTTCCCAGTACTAGGTCACAGTTTTCCAGGTACTTCTCCAAAAACGAAAACACCTCCAGAGAGGTCATCTTCCCTTGAAAGACACGCTTTATCTTCTCCTGCACCCAGGCATCTGCGCTCTCTGTGCTGAAGGTACCGCAGTACCTCTGCACGCGGAAGCCAGGCAGGGAGGTTTCCACATCTCTTCCTTCATGAAGCAGCAGCACAGGGTCATGGCCCCGGTCCGTCAGTGCCTCTGCCACCCGCATGAAGACTCGCAAGTGGCTGTCAAAGACTATGGTGGGCATGATCAGCACCTTGGCACAGTGAGATGGCTCCACAGTGAATGCAGTCACTAGGAAAAGAAGAGCAGCAGGGCACAGTAGCACCTTCATCATCTTCATCACTGCAAGGAGACAAACATGCCATTAATGTAGCATCTCTGTCATGCACTCAGCAATAACAGCTGGGATTGTAGCTGCAAGCCAGGACTCGTGAGCTGGGAAAGGAGAGCAGTCTGGAGTTCTTCACTGGGGAACATCCATCCCCATCCACTCTGCCTTGCCCTAAAAACAAACCAAACCAGAAACAAACACACAAAAATACCCCAACAACCAAAGTCAGATATCAGGGGAGTTTTCCAGAAAACCTCTTCTCTGTGCTCCTAAGGCTCAAAAACTAGCAGACTGACTCACAGAGAGTTAGTGAGGGTAAGTGGCTGGAGGAGCTATGCTGGGTCACAACACCAGCAGGGACACTTGCTGCTCAGTCCCTGTTTACCGCTATAGAACCAGCTCAGCTGGATTTTATTTTTATTTCTGTCCAGCCAGAACAGCTGGTTCTCTCTGAGCCCTTGATGTCTGTGCAAGCTCACAGGGAGGCCTGCAGAGCTTGGTGGAAATGCCAAGAGGTGTCCTCTGGCTTTGGCCCTCACATGGCTGGAAAGGTGCCTTGCTCAGCACAAACAGGGCAGGAGCAAGTCCAGGTCACAGCAGGACCTACCGAGAGGAACCACAACCCCAGAGAGCACAGCAACAGTCTGGACAGAGAGCCGCTCCAGTATGGATCAGTCAGGGGAGGCTCTGGGGAAAGGGCTGGGAAAGGAAAGTGGGTGCCAGGATACTCATCCACTAGCAGAAGGCAAACCCAGAAAGCAATCCCAGAGATGACATGCAACATCTGTGGCACACTGACGCCCCTTAGTCACACTCCTAAAGCCGTCATCCCCTCTTCAGTTTGGTGAAACACCCAAGATTTGTTGTGTAAGGGATGTTGCTACATCACTGGAAGCGAACGCGCCTCACCCACACCTAGCATTATTTTGGGAGAAGAACTATGTGATAATTATTTGGGAATAGTCAGAAGCAGAGTAGTTTTCTGAGAACCCAGTTCAGACATGCTAGGAAGCAGCAGTGGGAAGAGGAAGAAGTTACAGCTATAACAACTAGAAGTGGATTTTGGATGGCCCCCACACTAAGCCCCAGTGGGGCTGCAGGGATGTGGTAGAGTGGAATTTGGTGCATGATTTTCTGACAGCTCCTCCAATAGTGCTTCATCAAGTAAGAGGTGGGAAAGAAAGTAATGGATAAGATTCTGCTAAATACAATCTTCAGACTACCCTCAGCAGGCCTCTCTCTGGCTAAACCAAGCACATGAGGGTGCAGACATGGGAGAATAAAACTGCCCTCCAGTGCTTTCTTGTCCCATGTGGGGACAAGGCCATGGGAAAGAAACAGAGCAGCTGCTGGTTGGGACCTTCTCCTGTTTCAAAGGCAATTCCTGCCAGTACTTGGACTCCCATCCTTCCCACCCAGGGTCAACTGTGTGGCTGTACCTGCACAAGTGATAAGAAACATGATAAAAGCTAACAGATACCAAGAGGGTAGTTGGACCCACAGAACAAGAGCTCCAGGAGAATGTAGACAAAGGTGATGGGCTGGAGAGAAGAAAGCATAAGCTCTGCAAGGAAAGTAAGGATCTGCCCACCATCCTGCCTTCCTAACAGCAGGAAACAGGCTGGCATGTGACAAAGTGTTGGTCACAACAGAGCTACAGCCCACAAAGCTGGTACTCAGATTACTTGAGAGGCCCAAAGGGAATTTATCCTGCCCAAACCCAGGGAAAGTAAAGTATTTGGCTATGACATTCACAGCAGATCCAGGAGCACATGCTGCTTCCAGGAAGCAAGGGAAGGATGGCAGCCATGTACTCCTGATCTCCTCTGGGATGGCAGGGGGTTAAGGACAGAAGCAGACACAAGCTTGTCCTGGGGCACCTGGTGGATCATACACGCACATAAGTATGCCAAGAAGAGTATAAGAGGTTTTATACATGGGGTAGGGTGTTTTCTCGTTGGGCAACAAGAAAAATGAGGAAGAAATAGTCCAGGTAAAAGGTGTAGTTATTTAAAGAAAAAAATTGTCACTCATCTTCAGCAAGGATTGTGTTCTGCCATGGACCTATGTGCCAGACATTGCTGAGACCCTCAGCTCAGCCAAGACCCTCTGGAGACTACCAAAATCCAAATGACAAGTAAGCTGTCAATCTCAGCCCTCAGGTCAGGGGCAGATGCTGACACAGTGAGACTTGTAAACTGCTCTTTGTGGTTTCATCTCTTCCAAAATTAGGAGCAATCCCTAAAGGCACTGGCTCAGGAACCTCTTCTCCCTGCCCAAGCAAAAAGGGAGGCTGTAAATCTTGCTAAGAGGTGAGAGGATGCCAGGCTGCAAGAAGAGACCTTTTTTCCTACTTCAGCTCAATGCCACCAGAGATAATCTCTGCTCTGTCCATGCCCAGAAAGGTACCCTGGTCATAGACCCTAGAGCTGTGCTGGATACACCAGACACATCCCTGATTTTTAGTGCTATTGGGATAAAATGAAGGCCACCAGCAAAAAGGGCACAAGGGCTTGTTCAGCAGCTAGTCATTGTTGAAGTCTCAGGTTGATGGCAAAGGGGAAGGAAGTCCCAGACCTAGACAAGGGTAAATGGCCCAGTTTAGGGGAGACTTAAAATCCACCTGCTCACCTCGCTGGTTTACCTCTTACTAACACTGAACAAAAAAGCTGCTCCATGAGCTCTGCAGCAGGATCCTCCAGCCTGGGCAGCTGCTGTGGCCAGTGCAGCACAGGCTCAGCCCAGATCTCTGGCTATGGGAGCTCAGCTGCTGCAGGCAGGTGGTCTTCAGAAATCTTCAAACGCCTGGGCATAGGAATGTGATTCTCTGGGAAGGTAAATTCACAACTTGTGCCTTGTCAGAGGTGCAAAATCCAGTAAATGACAAAAAGTAAATGACAGATCCCACACTAAGCCTGAGAGCAGAGTAGACAGAGCCATCACCTTGCAATGGCCCTAACATCACAGTTAACATTGACAGCCAGAGTAAGGGTTCAAGGGAACTGTTGGAAAAGCCCACACCACAAATGCTTTAAGTTCCACCGCTGCAGCATTCAGGGCAGAGCAGGCACCTCAGTAAGAGCAGGACCTGGGAAAGTGAGACTGTCAGATGAAAAAAGCAGCAGCATCCCCCCTACCCTGCCCAACTGTCCACCTGCAGCTGCAGGGAGATTGCTTTCAAAGCCACAGCAATTCATTGGCACTGAAAAGTGAGGCAGCAGAAAGGGAGCAGAGAGGGCACAGCCCTCTGAAATGCCCCTGAGAAACCTCTTACTGGGCTGAAATTAGTCCCATGATTTTGCCCTGTTTAACATGTTTGACAGGGTATGGCTTTGGTATTGATGGAAAATTACACCAATCAACTTAAGTGAAATAACTGAAAAGCTACAGCTCCAATTTAATTCAGGTGCCTTTTATCAGGCTGAAGTACTAAAACCTCCCACAGCAAGCAGTCTAGGCAAAGAACCCCACAAAGAAAGGGCTGTGAGCAGACTAAAATGCCATGACTGCCATTTATATCTCTCCCTCGCTTTTTTATATTACCTAGTTCCTGCCCAGGACCTGGAAGCCCATATATATGGGACTGAATTATATCCCCTCCTGCATCCTAGTCTCTATGCTGCTCTTGCCCACAGTAAGAAATGTTTTCACTGAAAACGTCTCAGGAGTTAACAAAGGAGCTGAATTAATTGAAAAGCAAAACATATCTCCACCTGGATGCTCTAAACTCTTCCTGGAATAAGATAAGTTTGCCTGTTCTGTTTGGTATGATCCAAAAAAACCAGGATCATCTGCTACCATCATACTGATGACAGCCAGCCTAGCTGCAGCTAATTTATGGAAGCCAAGACTGTGTGAAAGCAGGCAGCTATGCAGCTCCAAGAGCAACTTTGTCACTGCAGGAGGATGTTACACTACAAGTGGGGGCTGCCCAGGGGAATCCATAGTAAAAACCTAGAGGATACAATACCGTACAAAGCACAGGTTGAAATAGGGAGGTTTAACCATCAGTCATATCCAGCCCAGCGCTTGGTGGGCTTCTGTGCTCTGGTCACAGACTCTGACTTAACCAGAGTCACCTGGGTAAATTACAGTAACACTAAAACATTTATATTAGCACTACAGCATACTAATATCAGAGTACACCAATACTAGCATTAGTATTTTAGTATAGAAAACAAAGATAAAGGAAAAAAACCCTTCAGATATAAGCATCCCCTGGCAGTCTACATCCCTGAGGGTTTTTTTAAATGTTGTTTGCACACAGACTGAATAGGGCACAGATGGTCTGCTCAAAACAACATCCCTTTCTAGCATTTTTCCTTCTACATATTCATGGCAGCCCACTACAAGCTCAGAGAATGAAGGAAGCCAAGATCCCCAAAGGACCAAAGGGAACAATCACAGCAGTGATCAGGTCAGCATCAGAATAATTTATACCTTTCACCACATTGGTGCTACTGCTGCCACAAAACAGCAGAAGTGCTCTGACTTATCTCTTTTGGACAAAAATTTTTGTAGTCCCCAAACAGTTCCTAACTTTTGGTACTTTGGACCATCTTCAACATCCTTCCTGCCTCATTAAGAGTTTTATGGAGGAAGTTCTACAGGCAAGGTGAGAATCTGTGGGCTAGCAGGAGGTTGCCAGGTGATAGATCACTGCCAGGGAACCATGATACTAAAGGAAATACTGGTCCATAACAACTGAGAAAAGAAATAAAGATCTGGATCTCAGCTTGTCACAGTGTTTGAAACTACACACATCTTCAAGTATTTGAAACTACACACACCTTGAGCTGAGGGATGGTGTCAGACACCACACATCTGCTTCCCCACCTGGCCCCTCATCACACATTAAATCTGTCTAGGCAGTGAGATTTCCTCCATTCAATATCCACAGGCTTCCTGTTTGTCTTCTGAAAGGAACAGAGATGGTTTGTGACACCAGGGTGCTCTGCAATAACAAGTTCTTCCGGACAGCCTTTTTCTCTTGCTTACAACACATTGCAAGACAGAGCAGCTGATGCGAGACTGTGTCCCTTGTGAGTGGTCTGAGGTCTGCAGTGTGGAAGCAAGTCAGAACATTATTTGTAATCCCTGGATGAAAAGCAAAGAAGAGCTTGGGGCCATTTCCAAATAGTCATGTGAGCCATAGACCTCAAAGTGAGAGCACATGACAGGGCAGAGCATTATTTGGTCTTAAGAAGAAATTATGTTTGTATGACACTCAAGTTAAATAAGTTCTTCAGACTGCAGAGAAAACTGGGAAGATACAGGTGCACCAAACCTTAGAGAAGCAGACAAGAGGAATGGGGAGGGAGTCTTCCCATTTACTGCCTTGTCATTTCAGCTTCTTTCTGCAGAGAAGCACCACATTTAAAGAAAAGTTATTAAACACCCCAGAAGGTTGCGAAATCTTGTGTAGAAAGCTATGGGGACTGATAAAGTCCTGACAGACAAGTCTGATCACATTTGACAGAGTTACAGGAGTAGAGAAGCTAGGGGTGAGTCTTATCTTCAATGAAACAATTGACGCCCTCACGTAAAAGAAACCCATAACCAAACCAAAGAGCTTCTTGGCTCTGAGCACGCCAGAGGAATGAGACCTGGCTGAGCTGCCGTAAACAGAGGTTGAAGAGGGTTGCATAGGAAGAGGAGGCAGAACAGGAGATGGAAGATACTGCTGAGATGTAATCTTCTAAAGGAAGATGAAGTAAGTTACACAAAAGCCCTCTGAACGCGTGTCTGTGTGCCAAGGCTCTAGTGCTGCGCGTTGAAGCAGACGCTGAACTCGCGCCCGTCAGCAGCCCCGCAGGAGCAAGCCGGGCTGCACACACGCGTCCGGGCAGAGCCGGGACCAGGCTGACAGCCGAGAATTCACACCGAGTCCCTGTCCCCGTCTCCCCGGCCGGGCAGCGCTCAGGTGCAACCATCCAGCCATCAGCCCAGCTCAGCCCTACAGCGCTCACCCGGAGCGCAGCTGGCAGCCCCCGCCCGCGCATCCCACCGACCCCGCCGCGCCGCAGGGCGCAAGGACCCTCCTTGCACGGCAGCCAGGCAGGACACGGCAGCGCCGCCGCTGCGGAGCCGAGCAGCCTCGCCGGGGGGACGCGCCGAGGAGCACCGGCGGCAGCTCCTCCCGGGCCGCCCGCCCCCGCCCTTCCGCCGCGGTGCAGGCACCCACCTGCAGCGAGTCCCGCCGGAGCGCGGCCCGAGTGAGAGGCGCGGCGCTGCGGGAAGTGGGAGGGAAGAGAAGGAGGAAGGGAGGGATGCAGCCGCCACCCGCCCGCCTTCCCCTTTCAAGCCGGCGGGCGCAGGTGGGGCCGGGCGGCGCAGCCCCGGCCCACGGGCCGCACCCCGGGCCGGGCCGGGCCGAGCCGAGCCGACCCCGGGGCTGTGGCACGAAGGCGGGGCGAGAGGGGGACGCGGTGAGCGCAGAGAGCCGCACCCGCTGCCCCGGCAGCTCGACGGGCAGCGGGGCAGCGCTGCAGCTTGTGTCTCCGGCCCGGCCAGTGCGTCTGATCGCCGTCAGAGCATCGCTCCAGTGACCGCTGCCCGGACACCCCCAGGGCTTGAACCCCCTTGAGAGGCGGGCAATCGGACCGCGATAGTCAGGACAGCAAAAGGGAAAAGGCGGTGCACAAGGGAATCGGGATGTGAGGGACACTGTTCCAGCACACACCAGACGGGGATGTCCTGTTGGTCCAGTTCCAGCACTAATAACAGCTGTAACTGCACCACTGTTGCACAGGGAAACCAGGCCCCTACACCAGGACAACAGGAGAGCAGAGGTGTAGGCTAAGTATGTCTAGCAGCTGCGAAATCTTGTGAAAGGACCAGTTTTTCTCAGGAGTGTCAAGCATGTCACTATGAGAGTCTCACAAAGCACTTCCCACCCCAACACTTGTTGCACTTGCTCAGTCAGGTGCTGATCTCCAGCAAGGCTAATGAGAGTCTTTGCATCCTGTGCTGGAACTTCAGATAGCATTACATCTTCTCCTCCAGTGTCATGTTCAAGGTGGAAGGCTGTGGCAAAGAGTGTGGGTTACAGAGAAACACAGAGCCCAATGCACGTGGTGCATCATCCCACCCTTTCCAGAGAACCACAGTGCAAGGGGTAAAATTGAGCATTCTTGCACTCAAGACCTCCACAAGGCCCTACCTATCAGCAAGTTTCTTTTCCTTGCACACATAGAAGAAATCTAAAGGGACACAAATCAGTTATTTTAACTAGATCTCTACAGGGTGTTTCAATTATTCCTATTCTTTCTTCTTCCTACATGCTGGTGCTTATATGGACAACTACCATACCGCTGATTTGGCAGCAATATTTGAGAAGACCTGATGAGATATTCAGATGGGAAGGGGCTTGTGCAGCCTCAGTTTTTGATATAAGCTTCTAGCATCTTACCCAAATTTCTCAGTCACTCACCAGCCAGCTGCATAGGCCACCTTTTACTTCTGAAGGTCTGTTACATCTCCACAATCATTTAAGTAAGATGACAAGAAGTAGTTGTAGACAGATGTAGAGATAGTGCTGTTACCCCCAAGCACTGGTACCTTCCCTTTTCCCACCCACTATCCCATATCTTTAACTACCAGATCCACTCAGACTACAAAGGCAGCAATCTTTATTTTCTGACACAATAAATTCTCACATTTTATACTTTTTTAAAAACCTCAAAGCATAAAAGTATTTTGAACAGTTTCAAATTAAGTTCCTGATAAACAGAAAAGAGGGCAAATGACAAGAAAGATGTTCAAATCCCCATGCAGAAAATACTCTTCCCAACTTCCTTTGGCCTCTAACCTTTACTTTCTTGTAATAACCATGGTCTCCTGGGCCCCTTGAACCAGGCCTTGAATCCAGGCCCCAGTGATTGTGCAAGCTGGGGGGGAAAAATGCTCACTGGAAAAAGTTGCCACTCGTACATGGGGGTGGCTCATCAAGTCTCATCCCAACCCTCAATTAGGTGACACTGCTTTACACACAAACACAGCTTCCTGTAACAAGGCTCTTCTCATTGGCACCCTTTGGGGAGGGAATGGAAACATGGAAATCAGGCCCTGCACTACCTCTCAGTGGCTGGCAGTTTCATCACGTGGGGTAAGCACATCTCACAGCCCACTACTCCATTTCCCAAACATGCACTACCACTATTCAACTCATGCTGGCTGTGGGCTCAACCCACTGCTCCTCAAACTAGTTAACTGAACCCACCTAACAGAGGGGGAATATTTTCTACCAGATGCAAGCTGCACCTAAGTAATGAAGCAGTCACACAGCTGAGTGAATGCAAGCCCACCCCTCAGTACACCATTATACTGTCAATTGCTCATGAAATCTCAGTTTAGGCTGCCAGTTTCTCAACTTCTTTGTGACTGTCCATACTGAACATACACTTGTAGCGGGTACTTCAAACCTTACAGCACCAGGGTTTGCACTAGTGCTAGGGGGAAACTGGCATTTTACTTCTCAAGGAGGATTTAACAGATGGAAAACAGATCAAAGACCAAGTGATCCAACTCAGAAATTTAAGGCATTAATGATACATTCACCTTGACTCCTAACAAGCTCCAGCTCACACTGCTGGCAGTAAATGTAAGCGGGCTCATTTTATGTTCACACAGAACAATGAGTAATGCCACACTGCAGCCAGAGCCTCTGAAACAGTAACACTGCTTATCCACCTCTGCCTTTTGCTAAGAGGCCTTCATCTCCTCAGTCTCCTTTTCCCTTCCCATCAAGTAAACTTTACAACCCTCATGCAGTCAAGTTTCTGTACAACTTCACTCCCCAGCTACACTAATGGAAGTGTTATTAAGAGTGCCACAGCAGTACTATAGACCTTGGTCTTTCTGACAATAGCCCCCACCTTGCAACTGCAATTGATACTGTTACTCAACTACTAAACCATATTTAGAGACTGCTTCTCCAAGTACTCTGGTTAGTGGCCTCCACAGGAGTGCAAGGAAGAGGAAAGTAGGTATTTATTGCAAGGTGAAACCACAAAAAAAAACCAGACAAGGAACCCTGTCACACTACAAGGGTAAACTTGAAATGTCAGGTGGGGTTGGGGATTACAGCCAGAGCGCTCAAATCAGTTGTTCTTACAGTAACTAGTCAGAGGCAAGTGACAATACTTGCCTTTTCAGTGGTATGAGAGTTCAACTGGCTGAAAAAGAAATGGGAGGTTAAAATACAGGACAATGATTTATCTTTCTTCTACTAGATGGGCAGGAAACCAAAAGTAAAAATCACTGCCAGCCTTTCAAAATAAGACTGTAGAAAATGTAAGTCTTGGCAGTCACCCTAGTGGTGCCAATAACACCAGCTTAAGGATGGTTTCAACTTAGGAGACTAAAAATTAGAAATAAAATGGGGAAACATCCAACCATTCTCCCACATCCCTACACTGGAGCTGCCTGCCCCACAAGGGGCATGGGGAGGTAGCGTTCCAGGCAGGCTTGACACCCATAATGTCCATATGCCCATCCAAGGTGTTCTGGTGAGCAGATGGTTTATGAACTCCAATGTTCTCAGTCACTTTCAAACTTGACGGAATTGACTTGGGTTGATATAGTGCCCCCACGGTAGCTGCCTCGCTTTTTCTTTGTTTTCTCATGACGGAAAGATTTGCCTTTAGTGTATTTCAGGATGTTGTTAGCTTTCTCACCCCAGTCGCCAGCTGCTCCTTTCTGTGAGGGATGGAGCAGGGGGAAAAGAAATCCAAGTCAGTACCCAAGAGAGTGAGGGCAATGCTTTGCACTTCCCCGTACCCAGCAAAGCCCAGCTCATCCACACAGGAGCTGATACCACTCCCCAGGCGCCTCCTGGTGGAAGAAGGTCTCACCAAAACCCCTCCCCAGAAGCACACCGAGGCTGCTCTGCAATCATGTACTTCCAGAGACCAATTGTTACCACTCTGGCACCACCTAGCCCTACCTTTGCTTCAAATGAGTTATCAGCCACACGGGCATCCACCTCAATCTCTTCTTCCCTTACGCGGCGAAATGGAGAGGATGGCTGTTGGAAAAGAAAATGAGATACAGTAATCACATACAAACACACAACGTTCCTTTAGTAACAACCTCCTTCCTTGCCCTGCAAATACAGAACCCTGTTCACATCACTTCAATCTTTAAGTGTTTCTCAGATTCATCATTCTTTCCCCACTTCAGATCAGACAGCTCAGGAGTGCTCCTGTGCAAGTGTATCAAATCAGCTTTTGCCAGGATAATACTATGTTATGTGCACTCCCTAGGGTTCTCCAGACAAGGTCAGAGTACTTAAGGAGACAGCAAAAATACAAATAATCCTCTGGGCCCAACCATCCAGAAAAAGCCCAAACCAGCCTACTTGTTCAGAAGGCAGAGATGCCTCTTCAGGCAGTGGCCACAGGCCACCCTCACTCACCCGTTTCACCTTGGGAACTGTGTGTGGCGTTTTAGCTTTGATCTTTGCTTTCTTACTGTGTGGTGTTTCTGGCTCCTGAACATCTTCCCTCTTCTGCTTCTTCCCGACTGTGCCTGTTAGATGTACAGCAGCAGAACTTTAAAGGCAGCATTGGGAAAAGTAAAGGCTTCTGTTCCCCAGAAAGCAAACTCAATGTTGACACAGGTGTGAGAACTGCTGCCTGCATTACTGCACCCAGAAAACAGACTGCTGTACCAGACACTAACAAGCTCTAAGTCAGCAAGGACCTCCCCATCCTATCCTAATGGATAAAATTTTATGCAGTAGGGTAGCCCTATATGAATGATTTTGCATACTTGAGTGAGTTCTGTTAGCCAAAATTTGCCGGATTTTGGATTCATACCATATGCATTTGCACACATCACTAGTGCATCACTAGCTGTTTTCCTCCTGGAGGGTTAAAGATTGAGATTGTGCACCGGGCCATCAACTGTGGTGTCCCACTGCACACAGACAAGGTCCTCCAGCAGTCTGCTTTGCTGTCACTAAATCTTGTGCATGCACAGATGGCAACTGGCAACAACTACACAGAAATGTACTTCACATTACCACAAATTTCACTGTCAGCAACTATGCAATGCAGACAAAAAAGATCCCACCAAATTCAAAACTAGCCCTTCCCTGTTACTACTGCACCAAATGGTACAAACACACTGAGATTAGAATTGTTTCAGAAAGTCTTCCATTCATGCTTAGCTCAGTAACACTGCCTGACAGACCCACTTCCCACACTGCTGGTAATACCTCCATTGACTTTTCCAGTCTCTTCTTCGGAGCTGCTTTCACTGCTGCTACTGCTGCCACCAGCTGGCTTGGACTTCACGTTGTTTGCAGCTACTGCAGATGCTTTTGCTTTCACTGTGGAGGCAGTGGCCTTAGAACCGTTCTGCACCCCCTTCACTGCCTTTTTGGGCTTCCTATCCTCTTCACTGGAACTGTCTGATGAGCTGCTGCTACTACTAGAAGCAGCTGCCTTCTTCCCCACAGTTGCTTTTGCTGCTCCTGTAGATTTGGTGGCTGGTTTCCCTGCTGGCTTTTCTTCTTCACTGCTTGAGCTATCAGAGTCAGATGTGTCTGCTTTGGGAGCTGGAGTAGAAGGTTTGGACAGTGGTTTAGACACTTTGCCAGCTGGTTTAGTCGGAGGGCCTTTCTTCTTCTTCTCATCCTCAGAACTGCTGGAGCTGCTATCTGAATCAGAGCTACTTTGTGCTTTCTTTGTGGCAGCTGGTGACTTCTTTGCTGCAGGGGTTGCTGCTTTAGTTGTGGGCTTCACAGGAGCTGCCTTCTTGTCAGAACTATCAGAATCTAGAATGGAAATAAAAAGAGCAATCAAGGCTAAGTCCTATTCATTCCTTTAACACAAGGCTGACATTCAGATTCAGTGTTGACACACAGTACGCTTCACGGTCTGCTTGAAACAAGGTTGCAATGGGTATTCCTGTTCAACAGCACCCTCAGACCCTGCCCAGAAACAGAAAGGTCTGAACAAGAACAACATGCATGCAGAAATTCTCCTTCTCTCCCACCCCAATACCTGAGCTGTCTGAGGAAGAACTGGAGTCTTTCTTTGCTTGTCCAGGCTTGACAACTACTTTTGCTGGTTTGGAAGTATTCTTTATCACAGGTTGTTTAGCAGGGAGTTTATTCCCTGCCTTCTTTTTATCATCTTCAGAGCTAGAATCTAAAAAAACAAACAAACAAACCAAAAAAATCCCACATTCTTCAAGTTAATAGGTCTCACATGCAAGTTACTTTAGTGGTAACATATATGTGATTTATGGGTAAGTGAAAAGCAAAATGGCTTGTGGCTCAAGGCTGAGCCACTAGGTAACTAGTAAGCATCTGATGAACACTTAAACAATCAAAGGACAGCATTAATTTTTCCATGCATCTTCTTTGTTGGGTGAAAGTGGAAACAGCTTAAGTTGTTCACTAATGCATGCACAAGGAAGTAAATATTTGGAGAATAATGTAGGAGAAGAGGTACTGAATAAAGATCTTTAGAGAAAGTACCAGTATCATCAAACCTGGGGAGAAGAAACATTGAAAAAAGAATCTATGTGGTAAGGATCAGAAAAAACAAATTAAAAATTAAGAGAAAGTTGACAAAGCATACAAAGTGAGGCAGCAACAGCACAGTATCTCATTTTAGCCAATTCCTCTAACAGATGAGATAGCAGCAGTTTGAAAATGAAGACTCTTGAGTACAAATACACCTTTGTTTGTGCTACATGGATCTGGAGCACTAAACCTGATCTATTCCAGTATTTCTGAACACTTTAGCGACAGCAACCCAAAACTTGACAATTTTGAAAGAAACTGGGTAACAAAACCAGAAAACACAGGACAGCTGCCACTCACTGGAGTGTCACACAACCTAGTGCTAGGGCTAGCTGTCTGCAGACAGACTGGCAGCTGCTACCCACTCCCTGCCATGCCACCAGAGATGCTGAGATATGCCACAGGAGCACCTTGGACTCAGAGGGAAATTGTAGCACACAGGGAACTTACATGGGAATTACCAAACCTCAAACCTGGTTGACAGGAGAGACAAAGTACCCTGCTCCCATTACTAGGGTCACAGCAGAAGAAGGGAGGCATCTTCTAAGTCTATTTTGAACTTCATATGGTGATTACATTTTTATTTCAGAAACTTCTCCAAACACAATGGAATAACAAACCCCAAAAATCTCAAGACACAGATGCTCAAGAACAGTTTAACCATTAAACTTCGGTGAGAAACCTGATTCACAATTCCCTGCCCTTTCCATCCAGCAATATAGAGACTTTTCTACACTTGCCAATACTCTTGTCTCATGGTCACACTCCACCTTGAATAGCAGGCTGCTGGTTTTCAATTTCATATCTTGCAAGTCATGGAGACTCTGAAGCTTTTAATCTCATACACTAAGGCTGTTAGATATACCACTATGGAGCAACTTGGCCAGTAAAAACATTAACACAAAAGAATCAGAACTTAATTTCTTGACTTACCTGAGTCACTGTCAGAACTGGATTCAGCCTTCTTGCTAGTCACAGCTTTCTTCTGGGGGACAGGGATTGTTTTAGCTGCTGCTGCTTTGCCTGCAAAAGCAAGTTTAAAATTAATAGGCCACATCCACATCAAACCTTTGTCCCAAGATCCAAACTTCAGCAGATGTGAAAAAGCGCCATTCTCACTACACCAGCCCCTCAGCCAGCCTGCTGGAAGCCATGCAAGAACTTGGCTTATTCTCACTAAACTAGATCCCAATGACTTTTCAAATAGAAATGTGCAAATGCAACCTGACCACAGTTCAGATCCGCAAGTTGTATACAGTGTTGTTTGGAATGCCTTCAAATTAGTCAGAAGCTTCCAGAAGAGTAAATAGCAACATAGAGCAAAGACAAATGGCTTTTACAAGGAAGCCAAGACCTTGCAAAAACCTTTTTGGCACAATGTAATACTTCCCCTGCAGCCTCCCCTTCTCACAACATACCTGCTTCTGCCTTTGAGGGCACCTGCTCTGCCTCATCACTACTGTCTGAAGAGTCACTGCTCTCAGCCTTTTTTGCAGGAGCTTTAGCAAGGCCCTTCTTTGCCTGTGTTCCTTGAGGAGGTGGTACCGCACTGTATGGACCTATGAAGAGAAACACAGTATTCAGATGCCTGCATGATAATGTGAGCAGCACAAGGTGTTTGCTGTAGTTAGAATAAAGCACTTCTGCTATTCACTTCCATTTATTCCCCTTCTGTAGCTACAATCTAATACTAGTTTATAATTTGAAAGATTATACCCACCCCACTGCTACTTCCTTGTTTCTACTGAGTTTAACTCTCCTCCTGGGGCTCAGCTGACGCAACCATCTCTGCAGAAGTTTTCTCTGCACTTTCAGAAGAACAGGAGCTTGTCAGCAAACTTTTACAGAAAAAACCCAGATACGTCAATTTCTCATTGTTTTAATTTATTGCCTTCTCAAATTCTCTGGTTAGAGAGTCAGATTAACCTTGGATGATTGACCCTCTACTCAGACCAGCTCTCTACTGGAAGCCTAAAGACATTATACCACATGGAACAGAGGCCTATTTAGCCCATCAGCTGGACTGCAACTGAACAGCCCTGGATACTTTACAAAAAAAAAACCTATTTAGTCTTTTTTACCCACCAGATTTTGGCTTTTGTTTTGCAGGTGGCTTTTCATCATCTGAGCTGTCAGATGAGTCCTCACTGCTGGAACTTTTCTTGGCACGTTTGGTTTTCCCCGGACATGCTTGACTAGCTGCAGGTTTTGGCAGAGGTGATTTCTTGGGAACAGCCTTATCAAAAGAAATATACATTAAAAAAGGAAATCTCAGAAATCTTGTGGCGACAACTGGATCTTATTTAATTCCATGTCTCACTTAAGAGCAAATTCTCAAGACAAAGGGAAAAAGATTAACAGAGATTCTCAAATGCAAATTTTAAGAAACACATGAGAATCATTATCTTTCTAGCTCCTCTGCTATTGTTTTCTGCTCCATGAACCCCTAATGATGAGCTCCTCTGGACAAAAGGGCAGAGGACTGACTGAAATTTAGCAACTGCCACATGATTATAAACAACTATGATTATTTTTGTGTTGCAGGAAACATTTCTAAACACTTGCTAGTGGAAAACTCAAAGTAACAGCTAAACATGAAAGAGTCAGGCCAAAGCAACTTTATATAATGAAGACACAGTATGGTTATGACACAACAAGATGTTTTCCTGTAAAGGAAGGAGCAGAGAAAGTAGTAAGGAGGTATTAGGGAAGAGAGCAGTACATGGAGAGATGCTAGAACACATAATCCCACCATATGAAGAAGCAGGTGTAAGAGTTATGTCGAGCACAGCATCTGTGTAGTCTCTGCCTGCATGATAATACCCAGTGTTACTAGACTTCTACACTGTTGATGAAGTTTTTCATAGTCTAATTTACCTTTTTTGGTGCAGCCTTTTCCTCATCAGAATCTTCACTGCTGCTGCTACTGCTTGCTGCTTTTCCATTGACAACTTTGGTGGCTGCCTGGGCAGCTTTACTTCCTTTTGAGAGAAGTAAAAAGGGACATTGCAAAACATGCTATGTAGATGAAGGATAATACATTAAGCAGTGAGTATCTCAGAGGAAAAAGAACCACAGAAGCCTACAAAGCAGATTAAGTAGTACTGCTTTTGCAGTAGTACTGCAAAACCATTGGTTTATCCTACTGCAACCTTAGAGAAAGTTTTCTGGAAACTGTGTCTTCTAGCTCATGGGAAGTTCCAAAACTAAAGGCTTAATAAAGATCTTCCCTGCTTTTTGAGGGGAAGACAATGGCAAATGCAAAATATAAACATTTATTCAAACAATGTGGTGCTCAGGACCAGATGTTTTATTTGCATTCAGTTCTACACCTCTGTGTCAAAAGAGACTAGACTGGAGTGGAATGGCAGTGAAAGCAGATTTTTAGACTGCTATGTTAACACATATGTCTTTGCATGTATGTACAGCCCCCAGCACTCCTCCCCTGCTTTTTTGATTTTGCACTTTACTCGTGATACACAATAACAGGTACCTGATTTAGGTGTTGTTGCTTTTGGTGGTTGCTTCTTTGGTGCTCCTTCATCCGAGCTGCTTGAGTCAGAACTGGAACTCTCTGCTTTCTTCTGAGGCTGGATTTTGGTTCCAGCTGGCTTCACCACAGGTTTTGCACCTTTCTAAAAAAAAAGCAGGAAAAACTGATTAACCCTCAAAGTCATGAAAAGAAAACAAGGCTAATAAGATGGACACATACACAGACTGTAGAAACAGCTGTCTTTCATAGAAGTTACCATTTAAATTTGAAAACACCACTCTGCTTAGTGGTCAGGGTCTGAAAATCCTGGGATAACAGTTTTGCTCTAGAAAACCTCCCAGAAATGCATTGGAAGTCTCCTTTGCACATCAGTCTTCAGTTTTGCCTCCTCAACATGGTGCAGCTCTGAGGCTGGCACTGTTCTTTTCCCTCTACAGATCACACTAGCTTGAAGACTGAAAATACTGACTGGGCAACTCTAGCTGGTCTCCTCTAGTGGACAATGCTATCACTCTTCCTCCCCTGACATCATTCTTCCTTGCCTCCACTTCAAGACCATGACTGCAGCAAGAAAAAGCAAAGAGAAGATTCTCTTTTTACATAAACACACACACACACACACATATATATACACACACCTATGTAAAGATCAAACTGATAGTACCGATTCTTTCTTTGCAAAGGAAGTAAGAACTGGCAGTCTTAGGATAAAAGCAAGGACCAGACTTGGATATGAAACAAAGTGGGTGCAGGACAAAAAATTAATTTAATTTTTCCTGGGACCAGTCCAAAATGCCACTACAGAAATGTGTTTTTGCATTTTATCTGCAGCAGCATGGGCACTTCATAGTTCAGGCCTAGTGAGCCCAATATCCCATGCAATTCTGTTGGTTAAATTTGCTATTATTCATCACTGCCAAACACACATTAAAGCTGCTGGAAAGAAAAGCCAACCTTTGCTGGCTTCTTCTCCTCCTCCGAGTCTGAATCATCACTGGAGTCCTCACTGCTGCTCTCTTCCATCTTGGCTGCAGGAGCTGCCTTTCCTTTGGGCACAGCTGATGCTTTAGCTGCAAATAAGGGACAGCATACATTGATGACAAGTTAACTGACAATTTTCACGTACCTATATCCTGCACTAGTGGGTGTTAGGGCTAAAGGATATACCAAGGTCATTAAACCATGACTGAAGTTCATAATACTGACTTTGTTTCTTGAGCAGTGTGTGGCAGACTGCTCCAAAATGGGTAAGCAAAAAGATAAAACCATTCTAGACTTTTTCTTTGTCACACACAAATTTAAGTGCAGATTTCTATCACCAAGAAGGACAGCCCAAAAAGAAAGAGCACCCCTCAAACTGAGATAATATTTGCTGGATCTGCACACCTCCCAGCTTAAAGAAGCCTGCTGAACAAGTACAGACAGGTGCTTGCAAAGACAACCACTGCAACGTCTTGTTAAGGCTCCAGACACCCAAATGTGTTTTGGCCAAATCCACTTCCTGGTTACTAATTGCTTTTCAAGAATGTGGAGGAAAAAAAAATAGTTCTGTCTTATGTTATATTTACAACTGTCCTTATCAAAAAAATATCAGATCTAAGTTCAAATTCAGCTTTAAGATGACTCAAGTTGAAAACATATTTTCTTTCTGTGTCTCTCCCTCTCCTCATTTATTTTTTACCTCCTGCAAATCTACTGCTAGATACACACAACCTTGTGTACAATGATCAATGAAAGATACAAGAACAGTTTCAGATAAAATGGAAAAATACAGCTCAGCACATAGCAAAGTGCAGCACAGGGATGTATTTTTTGGTAGCACTAGTACTCGAGCTCTAAAGAAAAAGAGGTAGCAACCTCACACAAGCAGCAGGTCAGTACAGATGCCTGGCACTTCTCTGGAATGGCTAAAACCTTCCACGGCACACAAACTGCTGTGCCTAACTTTTAACGAGATACAGAGATCACCCTTAGCTAAAATGAACCTATCTTCCATGTCATGGGCAAAGGACCTGCCAAAAAACCGATATCAGTCAATACAAACCTAACCCCTGATAGCTGCTGAAAGACCTTAAAAGAGCTGCTGAAGCTGAGCTCTAAACGCACGTGAGAGGCCAACGCCGAACACAACCCCGGTCTGCACCAGGGCCGCCCGCAAACCCACCGCGCTTCTTGGCCGGGGGCTTCTCATCCTCTTCGCTGGAGCTGTCACTGCTGCTGGCGGACGGCTTCCTCTTGGCCTGGGCGCCGTTCGGGACCAGCTTTCTCTTCTCGGCCGCTGGAGACCTGCGGGAGAAGGGCTGAGCGGGGCGCTGCGGGGCGCGGGCCGTGCTGAGGGGCACCCACCGCGAGGGCACTTACCGCAGCCAGTAGGTGAAGATGTCCAGGAGGGAGGCCGCGTTGGGGTCCTGCTCCTTCTAAAGCGAGAGAGGCCGCGTCAGCCAGAGTCAGTGTGCCGGTGGATGAGCCCCCGCCCGCCCCGTTCCCCGTTCCCGTTCCCGCTCCCCGCTCACCGCCGCCGCCTCCCTGGCGAAGGCGCGCGCGGCGCCCTGGCAGCCGCTCTCGCGCAGGAACGCGAGCACCAGGGGGAACAGGTCGCTGGGCACCGCGCGCCGCTCCGCCATCATGCCCACGCCGACACGTGCCGCGCGCGCACGCGCTAACGCTTGCGTGCGTGCGTGCGTGCGTGCGTGCGTGCCCGTGCGCCGCCGCGGCCCCGCCCCTGCCGCTGCCAAATTGCCCGCGCAGCGCCGCTTCGGGCCGCGGGCGGCCACGCTCCGGTCCTGAGGGGATGGGCAAGGGCTCTCAGTGTCGGTGCCCGCGTCAAGGCAGCGCGCAGTGCCGAGCGGCTGCCTGTGGTGCAAAGGCAGGAGAGGGGCTGGGAACCCGCCGGTGCCCACTCGACTCTGGAAGCGGGAAGACTTAAACTTAAGTCCGCTTAAGCCTCACCAGCTTACTCCTACTTGTAATCCGTTTTAAATCACTGAAAGGAGAATGCTGGGGGAAGGCTGCAGAGCAGGAGTTGGGTTGCTGTAGGGAGGAGGAGAAGCTGGGAGCTGGCAGAGTCCTCAGTGGCACGGCACGGCCCGGCACGGCCCCGCTCGGCAGGCGCGGCGCGGCAGGCGGGGCTCGGTGCTGCTGACGGCGTCCACCGGGCTGTGAAGCAGCTGAACCCGTACAGGAGCGTACTGAATACTCCTGCTAAATCCGTACGGGAACAGAGGGAGTTGGTAAAAGTAACACCATGATCCTAAAGCGGCAACCTGTAAGAGACAAAAGGAATTTGAGACAAGGCTATCTAGAATTTAAGCTTGAAGGGCTTCAAGGTGGGAGATAGGATATGAAACAGGTATAGCTCAAGTAAGTGCCGAAGACCTGGACCTGACCTTAAATGGAGCTTTGGACTTATGGAAAACGGTGATTGTGGAAGCCCCGGATGAGGCTGAGCAGGACGAGCTTAGTGTGTTAGTGTACTCACAACCCTGATGAGGATGAGATTTCATTCACCTATTGTATATTGCTGTGCCTTTAGTTACTTTTCCAAGGAAGTTTTTTTCCTGTAATACTGCAGGTTTGCTCTGCTGGATGTAGTTCTCTATTCCTGCCCTAGTGATGGATGGCACTTTTCTTGATCTTGAATTGATTGTACTATACAGTTTGCTGACAGCCAATGAAGAAGAGAGTCCTCTGCTTAAAGTCTAGATTTAGGGCTGCCAGGGTCAAAAAAACAGTGGTAGGTAGGCAGTGTTTTGTTTTTTTTATATTTCCCCTACCTAGCCCTCTTCACTTAACTATTTCCAAATATTGCTGTTCTGTGCTGTGTGGGTGTTCTTGCCTCGGTGCCTAATGAACACACAATTGGGTGGGCTGTGTTCTCAGCAAAGCATGCCTGTTGCTGGTGCTTCTGGAAGGCTCCATGTTTGCACTCATGGGGAAGTAGAAGTCAGCTCTTGTGGTATTTTCTACTGTAAGGTTCTGTCATTTTGTACAGGTGCTGTAGCCTGTGTAGCAGAAAAGAGTTGCTCAGCTGAGGCTAGGTTAGATATGTTTACTTGTTTTTGAGATTCCCTGCCTCTTTTATGTATGGCATAACATGGGACTGTGTTGAAGAAAGGAAACTGTTTGCAGGAACTAATATTTCCTAGTTTTGGTAATTTCCCTCTACAGTAACCTACAACTGCAAGCTTCATCTGCAAAGCTCAGCAAACTTTTGTGCTTTTGCCTACACTGGAAAGGAAAGGAGCAGCTTTTACTGGTAAACTGTGGTTACTTTAAGCCCTGCTGTGTGAAGTAACTGCTGTGAGGAGCCAGGAAAATTACTGTGTTTGCTTCACTGGCTCACTTTGCTTCTCCTCTGGTTAATAAGTATCTCCCTCTCCTGCCTGGCCTTTGCCAGTTAGGTCTGTTCCCTGTGCTGTGTGGCAGCTTCTCTTCGGGGGTGTGTGGCTCTCTAGGTGTGCTCCCCTGTGTTGTGCCTGCAGCTGTCCAGATGACCTGGCAGGGAAAGCCATTTTGTCCTTGTATTCCCCAAGACAATAGTGGGAGATTGTGGGATCTAAAAGGCAAGCAAATTCAACAGATTTATGTTACCACTTGTGAATTCCTTTGTTCCCCTCACCTACTCCTCATAAGCCTTTTCAGTCCTGCCCTTGGCTGCCATGTCTCTTTTGTTAAGGCCGCAGGGAGAGCTATGCATGGGATCTTTTTAATATTACAGTGACTGAACTGCCCCCAGCACTCGAGGTGAGGCTGCCCCAGTGCAGAGCAGAGTGGGACAATCCCTTCTCTTGCCTGGCTGGCCATGCTGTGCCTGATGTCCCCAGGACAGGGCTGGCCTCTTGGCTGCCAGGGCACTGCTGGCTCATGTTCAACTTGCCATCGACCAGAACCCCCAGGTCTGTTTCTGCAGCACTGCTCTCTAGCCTCTCATTTCCCAGCTCATCTCAGAGGAGAAGATTTTCATGAGAGGTCTCTGGCCTTTTCACTCTTTCCATGACCAAGAAAAAGTGAAGAGAGATAGCATTAGTATTCAAACACATACTCAATCCTTTCCTTGTTACTGCTTGTAAGTGCCTAGCAAAAAAAGCATTGGCTCCGGAAAGAGTGATCTAGTCCTTTTCTTTGGACAGGGATAAGACAGACCCTTGAGAATAATGCTGCAAATGCAGCTGTGTTCGTATGCTGCAGTGAACTGAAGTGAGGAAAGACTTGTACAGTCAATTTTGAGCAAGGTAGGATGAAATGCTCCCTCTGTTTCCTCTCTCTTTTTTTTTTTCTTTAAGTATTTCTTTAAGACATTTGTGTTTGTTAGGCCATCCTACTGTGATATGGTGTGAAGGGGCTTTTGCCTCAATTTGCTATCTGAAATTTAGTTGGAGGTTGCTGAAACAACACACTAGCAGTTATTTTACTTAAGCTCATTTGTGGAGGCACATTCATTTCACTTTAGAGACTTGGGAAGTTTAAATGCTAAAGAGGTTTCCTGTGGGCTTTGCATTGATTAAATAAAATGCAGAGTATACTAAGTGACAATGACAGACATGGAGAAGCCCTGTGGGTTCCCTGGAAGCTGACTCTGCTTATGCTCTCTGTGTTACTGCAAGGCTTTAAAGAGAGAGAATTTAAAATATCATTTCATAAGAGCATGTTGGAATTCTCATCTAACATCAGAAAGATGATTTTGTTTTTAACTTTTTATACTGCAAGTTAGAAAATACACACCTTAACAAGAGAAATAATGTGGAACAGTCATAAAGTCATACATGTGGTTATCCATCTGTTTAAATAGTTGTTAAAATACGCTTGAAGTTCCATAAAAGTAAAATAATTTGCTTAGAGACTCTAGTTTCCAACTAGTTAACTTTTGTCTTTCACATAAATTCCAAGTTGGTTCTGTATTTGCACACTTCTCCAGTGTCCATGTGTTCTTTATTCTAGTGTATATTTTTTGGATGATTCAGAGGGGAAAGTTATGGTTTCTTCTTTGCATACCTGGAGTTACTCATGAGGCTTTATCATCAGGAAGTGCTTTTTGTCCTAGTACTTCCCTATTGAGAGAACAAACACCTTGGTTTTGGAAGACAGGCAGTGGCACAGAGTTTGTAAGCTTAAAGTAGGTTTTGAGTAAAGAAAGATTTGCAGGTAACAAGAGAATTTGACTAACTTCTAAGATGGAGTTGATTAGTAGGAAATAGTTGGTTCCTTTCTGCTTGTAAGCACCTCTGTTCTAACCTTAGCGGTGACGTTAAGCTGCATACAGAATGTCCACTGACTGCTTGGGAGTGACTGCCTCGACTGGGAAGCCAGGCTGTAAGGACTCTGCTTTTGCTGTGCTCAAGTGCATCAGTGAAAGATCTCACTGGTCACAACTGTTTTTTCGAAGTTTACAAAGGAATAGGCTGAATAATTTAGGCAGAATCTGTTGCCTTGTCTTCAGTGACAAAATTAGTAAGTTGAGTCCTACTCTCTGAACAATAATGGTNCCCCGCGCCCAGGTGCCGGCAAGCGGAGCGTAGCGGAGCCCTGGCCGCTCCCCCCGCGGGGCGGTGCCGCTGCGGGCTCTGCGCGCCTCTGGCGCTCCGCTGCTGGGGAAAGGGGAGCGGGGTCCGCTCCGCGTTCAGGAGGCCCGGGCGCTCTTCAGAGCCACGGTGCCTCCTTTGCTCGTAGCCGGGCTGCAGCGCTTTCTAACTCGCCTTGCTTCATTTGTCCGGAGTTCAGGGCAGCTGCTGGAAGAGCTTTCCCGCGTCTGAAGGGCACTTCGGCTCGGCAGATCAGCGAGCTCTGAGGGAAGGTGTTCTGTAGGGTAATTTGCCCCTCTCCGCCTTTACCACTTGCATGTTTTTCTGTGATGTTTTACAGAGAAGTCAGTTTTTCCTCAATACGGCTTTATTCTTCAGCACCACTTCCTTTTGGAGGTATGACTTGGTGCCCCTTGCCACAGTGGCACAGGATCGCAAGCTGAGCTAGTTTGCTAGTTGTAATTCAAAGTGTTTTAGCTGACGTTTGTGCAGGTAAAACTACCTAGGATAGAGCTGCACACTCAAGGGGAGAGGGGTTTAGCCGCTATTGTGTAAGTCTTGCTAATGCCCAGTTTGCAAGTTCCTCTCTTTGCAGGGAAGTGTATGGGTTTTATCTAAAAAAGGAAAAAACGTGCCATTCTCAGGGTGTGAAGTAACATTTGCGTTTCATTGACGCATATCTCCTTGTGAGGTAAAAATAAGCTAAACGGAGGCCTCAGGAGACTTGTGGGCAAAACTACTTTTCTCCTTATAAACAGAAGGTGTTTTCACAGAGACCCTTAAAAAGAGAACAACTTCAGATTAACGTATCGTAATGCAAATCTCTTGTTCCTCTCTGTGAAGTTTGGTTTGCAGAAATTTTATCTGCTTTGATTCTGCTATTTCCTCTTGCTTGTTTGCAGCATTTTNATTTGTGTTTGTTAGGCCATCCTACTGTGATATGGTGTGAAGGGGCTTTTGCCTCAATTTGCTATCTGAAATTTAGTTGGAGGTTGCTGAAACAACACACTAGCAGTTATTTTACTTAAGCTCATTTGTGGAGGCACATTCATTTCACTTTAGAGACTTGGGAAGTTTAAATGCTAAAGAGGTTTCCTGTGGGCTTTGCATTGATTAAATAAAATGCAGAGTATACTAAGTGACAATGACAGACATGGAGAAGCCCTGTGGGTTCCCTGGAAGCTGACTCTGCTTATGCTCTCTGTGTTACTGCAAGGCTTTAAAGAGAGAGAATTTAAAATATCATTTCATAAGAGCATGTTGGAATTCTCATCTAACATCAGAAAGATGATTTTGTTTTTAACTTTTTATACTGCAAGTTAGAAAATACACACCTTAACAAGAGAAATAATGTGGAACAGTCATAAAGTCATACATGTGGTTATCCATCTGTTTAAATAGTTGTTAAAATACGCTTGAAGTTCCATAAAAGTAAAATAATTTGCTTAGAGACTCTAGTTTCCAACTAGTTAACTTTTGTCTTTCACATAAATTCCAAGTTGGTTCTGTATTTGCACACTTCTCCAGTGTCCATGTGTTCTTTATTCTAGTGTATATTTTTTGGATGATTCAGAGGGGAAAGTTATGGTTTCTTCTTTGCATACCTGGAGTTACTCATGAGGCTTTATCATCAGGAAGTGCTTTTTGTCCTAGTACTTCCCTATTGAGAGAACAAACACCTTGGTTTTGGAAGACAGGCAGTGGCACAGAGTTTGTAAGCTTAAAGTAGGTTTTGAGTAAAGAAAGATTTGCAGGTAACAAGAGAATTTGACTAACTTCTAAGATGGAGTTGATTAGTAGGAAATAGTTGGTTCCTTTCTGCTTGTAAGCACCTCTGTTCTAACCTTAGCGGTGACGTTAAGCTGCATACAGAATGTCCACTGACTGCTTGGGAGTGACTGCCTCGACTGGGAAGCCAGGCTGTAAGGACTCTGCTTTTGCTGTGCTCAAGTGCATCAGTGAAAGATCTCACTGGTCACAACTGTTTTTTCGAAGTTTACAAAGGAATAGGCTGAATAATTTAGGCAGAATCTGTTGCCTTGTCTTCAGTGACAAAATTAGTAAGTTGAGTCCTACTCTCTGAACAATAATGGTGTCCTGCTGCTTATTGTCTCTGTACTCAAACATGAGCATAGTCTTACAGAAACTGGTGGATTTCATTTGAAAGACAGCATCTTCTCGATGAAAACACAGAACATCGAGCTACTTCATTCTGTAGGGAGCAACTTGGCTTCTTCCTAGGAGTTTTCCTTGCTCATAGAAGACATGACAAAACCTAAGTTAGGGATGAGTATAAAGCAGGCATCGCTTGTTCTTTTCCTCAACTGTTGCTCCAGGTTTCTCGAGACCCCTGTATTACTGTAACACAACTTTTCCTCGTTGTAACGCTGTTTCCTCGGCCACCTAGGGAATGTGTGATTGGAGCCAGCTGGAAAAGGCAGCTTCCCTCCTGGGGGCAGAGTCCCGCCGGGCACCGGAAAGGCGACGCGCGGCCGGGCAGGGGCAGCCCCGTGCCCGGCTCTGCAGGGGGCGCCGCGGGCGGGAGGCGGGGCCGGGAGGAGCCCGGTGCCGTGTCCGGTGTCGTGTCCGGTGCCGTGCCGGGGGCGAGGGAGAGCCGCGGGGGGATGCACCGCCTTGCTGCGCCGCCGATGTGAGGGAAGGGGAGCGGCCCCTTCCCCGCCAGCCCCGGACCATGGCGGCCCCCGGTAGGTGCCGCGGCTGCCGTCCCGGGAGCCGCGGGGAAGCGGCGGGGCTTNAACTACCTAGGATAGAGCTGCACACTCAAGGGGAGAGGGGTTTAGCCGCTATTGTGTAAGTCTTGCTAATGCCCAGTTTGCAAGTTCCTCTCTTTGCAGGGAAGTGTATGGGTTTTATCTAAAAAAGGAAAAAACGTGCCATTCTCAGGGTGTGAAGTAACATTTGCGTTTCATTGACGCATATCTCCTTGTGAGGTAAAAATAAGCTAAACGGAGGCCTCAGGAGACTTGTGGGCAAAACTACTTTTCTCCTTATAAACAGAAGGTGTTTTCACAGAGACCCTTAAAAAGAGAACAACTTCAGATTAACGTATCGTAATGCAAATCTCTTGTTCCTCTCTGTGAAGTTTGGTTTGCAGAAATTTTATCTGCTTTGATTCTGCTATTTCCTCTTGCTTGTTTGCAGCATTTTATTTAAAGTGAAGATTTTCTATTCCAGTTGAGGTAAGAAGTCTCATGTGATCACTGTTACTGTGCATTCCACGCATGCAGAGAATGCATTTTTTTCATTATACATCACTTAAATACACACACTTCACATACTGAAATGTGGAAGGTGCTGAGGACTTCTCTTAATGGCCCACCAGGAGTTTCTATCACTTCCTAGAAGTGCTCTCTCTTTTAAGAATTTTATTATTAAGACACTTTGAGTCCTGTGTCCTTTATATCACAGACAATTATCTTTTATGAAGACTGAATTCCCATCTATCAAGGATTGTTATTTTGAACAGTATTACTTCTGTATCCTCCATACACATGAATCACAAAACACACTGGAACAGGTTACATAATGCCTTTCTTATGCAGTCAGAATTGGAGATGGATTTTTTTCTAGCAGATGAAGATAACTTGTTTGCCACTGCATATGATCCTTTGAGTTGGAGTGAAGGATTTAGTCTCAGTTTTTTTACCTGGTCTGTGGACAATGAGAAGTCATGATCTACTTATGAGAGGTATGTGAAAGCTGACACAGAAAAGTTGTGTATTGCTACAAGCCCTGAATATTCTTTATGGGGCCCACAAGTACAATGGAAAACTTTATGACCTGTAAATTGAAAAAGGGTCAAACCTTTTGGCTTAGGGGATGAAACAATAGGTAACAGTTGATAATGTAAGATGTAGTTTTACCCAGAGCTGATATGCCAGCTTCCCACAGTATTGTTTAGCTATTTCAGTGGTAATCAGAACCTGATGATACAGCCATAAACCACTATCACATGTTTGGGCTGAGCCCAAAGATTATCACCTCACTACTTGCAGGCATAGTTTGGGGATGTGCCTGATTTGTTTGCCTCTCAGAGAGAGACTGTGAAGACATGACATGGTCATGCATACTTCTGTATGCTTGCCATGAGCGTATGGGATTTTTACTGCATTGTTTCACCCTCTTCCATTCCACGTGCTGTTCGTGAGCTTTGTATCATGTCATTGGTGCTGTTTAATTTGTGGGGCTTGCACTTCAATTGTAGGTCTTAGGCATTTCTATGATACTGGTTTGTAATCTCATCAGTCTGTTATCTTGCTGTGTAGTGAAGTGTGCAGCTAAACACTGGAGAGGCAGCTACAGCTGGAAAGCATTCCAAAAGTTATGGTTTATCATTGCAAACTGCAACAGAACTGCACCTTTATGATGATCTATGAAGTAGATGAACATGCCCTGCAGTATTGTTAATAGTGCTGACATTTTGTAAACAGAGGCAAAAGTATTTTTAATACTCTAAGCTTAGGAATCCAGTAACAAAGTATTGTTAAAATTTAAAGTAGATCACACTTGAGAGTGTGAAAGATAGATTTGTGCCAGCCAAGCATTTTTCTTCATCTTGCTATTGTATGTAGTGTTCATATATTTCTTCCTTTAATTGAAGACTTTTCCAAAACCAGCCTGTCAAAAGCATTGTCAAACCATCTACCTAAGGGCAGGGTTTAAGGAAATAAAATGCTTGGTGTTCACCAAAGGATTTCCATATATGCTTACAATAGGCAGAGTATACATTGTTTTGAACTGTGCTCTGTGAGTTTTTCTGATGTTTGAAGAACTGTGAAAAAAACTCCCTGAAATGTTCTGTATTCTTTTTACACTGTTCTCTGCGGACTGGACAGTAGTTAGTGCTGCAAAGGCAGCTATTTGGTTAAATAAATAATAGCATGTTCCAGGAAGGAGAGTTCTGTGTCATTCTTCTTTTAAAAGAGAATGTTGCAATTGAAGTTATTTCTAGATTTTTGGGGTTTTTTTTTTAAAGAGTCCCAATGCTGACTTAAGCTTATTTAGCTCGGCAAGACCTACTTCCAGTATTTTTGCTTATGAACATGGAGAGTTACTTTGGCTCTACAAGTGGAGTCAGTAATTTTATTTCTCAGTTCTCATTTTAGGAGCATTGTTGCTCAGTTTATTATGTGTGTGTAAAAGGCTGTAGGAGCTGAGGGAAGAAGGCCTGAGGAGAGCTGGCACAGCTCTGTTAAGGGGAATGGTGTTCTCATAGAGCAGTGCTAGCTAGGAAATCAATACCTTTCCTAAACACCAGAGAAGCTCCTTCCTGCTGCATGCAAAGGTTGCACTGCTCTGGCAGGGAATTTGCAGTGAGTCTGTCCAGTTTGTGTCCTTTATCTACATAGCAGAGAAGGGAGAAATTCTTGGATACTTAGTGCCCCTGCAGTGCGAGGCATGTTTAAAGTCAATGGCTCTGCCACCCTGTCTCCAAGCACAGCTGCTTACTTTCACTGAAAGCCTGGAGAAGGGCCTGTTGGCTCACAAGTATAGTTGTGGAAGCTGTGTGCTTCCTAAAAGTGAATGACAGGATTAGTTGTTCCATTTTATAGAATGTTAAAGTGCCTAGGAGGCCACTACTGATTTTTCCAGAGAGTGGAGGTGGGGCTGCTGCCAGAGAGTGCCAGGGTAGGACTTTAAGAGCTTTGGGCACACCTCAAAGGGTCACCGTGTGGTTTCCTCATCTGTTGAGGTTGGGCTTATCTGGCCGTGGTGCAATGCGTGGGCTCCATTCTCAGCAGACAGTTCTGCTGTCCTTTCCCACTGTAGTGCATGTAAATCAACCCAGGGCAGTGGAAGCAGAAGTCTGTGGTACATCTCCCTTTCTAGAATAAAACCTGAATTCTGCTTGGTTTTCATGTTTTTGCTCATGTAATTCTGTTGTCTTTGCCAGGTGGTGTTCAGCCACCATCAGGGATTTTGGCAATGGTGGTGTGCTCACTGATGTGAAAGCCATCTTTTTTCACAGGTTAAAGGTCCCAAGGTTTTGAGTCCTGAGGACTCCACTTTGAGTTTGCTGGATCCTCTCCTTTGGGAATGTTGTCTCCTACAANGAAAGCCATCTTTTTTCACAGGTTAAAGGTCCCAAGGTTTTGAGTCCTGAGGACTCCACTTTGAGTTTGCTGGATCCTCTCCTTTGGGAATGTTGTCTCCTACAAGCCTCCATCTGTGGTTCAGGGGCTGTATTCACTCACAAACATGCAGCTGTCCTAGTGAATATGTCAGCACTGCACTGCCCATGCTCTCCATAGCTAGGGTATTATCCTTTCACTGCTTCCTTAGAGTCCTTCGAGACTGCCTTATTTATGCAGGTAACTGTAATTGGTCGAGCACTGAGCACATCCCCATTCCTCTCAATTGTATCACTTCTGCTGAACTACAGTTTAAAGCTGCTAATTGTATAGTTTAGGTTTGGGGTCCCTCTGCCTAGACAATGTTTCCACCTTAATTTCATAATGAAGGTTCTGGGGAAGGTGATAGAATCAAGTCTTTGGAGGCTGTGCAATTTTGCTTGAATTTTTCTAAGGTGACTGCAAAACTGTCATCTTCAGTTCTGGTAAATTCACTCTGCAGATCCTCTTTTTTGCTGCCAAATTTTAGGCATTGTTCTCTGCTTTAATTCGAAAAATTTGCCTTTGCTTGTGTCATGATGGAGATGGATTAAAAATGTTGACGCTTCTAAAGAGTCAAACTGGAATTAGAAGACAATTTGTTAACAAGATTTTAAATGCTCAGCTCTGAAATTTACCATGGCCCTGAGTTGTAGACCTCAATTTTGAGTAAACTTCTTCACAGGTAAATAGAAAAATTAAATTTAGACTTAAAAGCTTCCTTGAGCTTGGTGGGAGAGCACTGCATCACGTCACATTGGTTCAATTTGCACCTACTCTTAGCAAGCTGTTAACATTTTTAAGTGCTTTTGTGCCAGAGCACTGAAATGCATGAGTCTGTAGGTAGAAGCTGTCTCTAGAGAATTATGGGAGAAGCCAACTTTGGTGAGCGTGTTTTGGGCTGTGTTGTGACCACCACTATTGCATTAGTTCTTTCCCTCTGAAAAGAGTGTTTGTCACTCCGAAAATTGTTGGGAAAGCTTTTGATGACAGTTTTGAGGAAGGACTCTAACACAGCCTCGTGGAATGTCTGAAGCCTGAACAAAAGAGTGGCTGTGGTGCAAGCACTGGGGCTGATGTTCCCTTAGCTGCATGCATGCTTTGCAGGCAGTTTGCTTTCTGCTGCAATGAGAGCAAATATCTAACACCACGGGGGCCATAGTGACTTCCTGTAAGCATTGTGTGACCTCATTTGTTATTTTAGGTGTGCTGTTTGGTATCTGCTTGGGCATGTAATGTTCTGCAGTTGTGTTGCAGAGACCATATAATTGCCTAGAATGATTTTAACTTTTCATGTGAGCGTGAACTCCCCTTTTCAAGCTAGTTTGTTTTGAAGGTCTGGTTTTTGTGGCTTTTTTTTTCCTTATCAGAATGCTTTAAATCTGTAAATCTCTGTGTAATTTGTTTCACTTGAAACTACATAGGAAATACTCTCCTTTATAGGAACAGCATTTTAATATTTTTCATTTTTAACAATGAAAAAGCTCCTTAAATTTAGTGGAGTAGATGCAAGTAGGAGTTCATTTACCCTTAGAATTGCTTTGTGGCTCTGAACCCCTCGCTGTGGATAGAACTACTGTTCTTTTGAAATGCTTTGTAGTTTCTGACAGGAATCAGAGACAGTGCTGTGGGGTTTTTTGTTGCAAAGCAGTGGGTGAGTTCATGGTTTGAATTTAATCCTTTTGCTTGTGATCATCTTGCACCTGTACAGGAGCCCCTGGAGAATACGATGTGCTGATTGTGTATTCAAGTGACGCTGCTGAATGGTGTCAGTACCTCCAGAACCTCTTCCTCTTTACTTGGCAAGTTCGAAAGCATCGGATTCTGAGCTACCAGCTGGAAGACGACTCTGCCATCTCCCACCAGGAGCTGGACCTGTTCAGCAGAAGTCGGAGTATCGTCCTTTTGCTTTCTGCTGGGCTGGTGCAGAGTTTTTACGTTCCTCACATCCTGCAGAGCCTTCAGGAAGTTTTATGGCCCCCGTGCAAAGTAGTCAAGCTGTTCTGTGGTGTTACCAACTGTGATGACTATTTGACCTTTTTCAAGGACTGGGATCAGTGGCAAGAACTCACAAATGATGATGAGCCTGATGCTTACCTTGCAGCTGTTGGGAAGGCTATTTCAGAAGGTAAGACCATAGCTAGGAGCTGTGCTTTGTTGTTGGAGGAGGGAGATACATGGTGCTGTTTATTCTTATTTTTACACTGGTAATGTGTTTTACTTAAAGAGCAAACTAAAGCAAATTGTCCAACCCTTGTAAACAAGAAAGTTATGCAAGCAAATTTTTCTGGGCCTGGTTGGTTGGTCCCTAATTCTGGAGAAATTACCAGCAACTCACAGAGAACTTCTGAATTTGAGGTTGTCTTGGGTGGCTGCTTTTGAAGCAAATTGAAAATGAAAACTTTCTATATTTAAAATTCTGACTGTAAATATTGTACTCTGCAGTTTATTGACCCAAATCAATGGAAAATTGTCTTTTATTTATTTATGTTAGGGAAAAGAATTATCTTTTTCTTCAGACTTGTTTCTGTCATACCAGAACCAAAATAAAGTCTAATATGTATTCTCTAGCACTGCGCCTAAAATCAAGGATGTAACCATACTGGCAACAAATCACTTTGTTACCTATGAGGAAAAGGCAGAGATTAATTAAAGAATTGCACTGATGGCCTTAAAAATAACCCAGCCAGTCTGAAGGTGATCCCCTTGTAACTAATGCAGAGGACTTACTAGCACAGAAGTATTAAGAGCTGGAGACCACACAAGCCCAATGTATTGGGTTTTAAGTGATTCCGAATTTTCCTGAACTCTTGAAGATCATGTAGAATTCCTTTCTCATAGTTTCTGTTAAAATGAAGGTGGAGACCTCTGGGCAGTCGTGCTGGTCTGGATATTTTTATGACATTGCCATAGGTAGGGTTATAGTGTTCTTTGTCAGCCTCAGCAAGACTGGAAGCCTGTTGTTGTATCTTGGCTTAACATTTATCTCTATTCCATGGCATAAATGAGGCAGTGTGTCTAGTGTTGTGTGCATAAAGGCTCTGGAGTCTGACTTCCCACAGCTGGATCAACAGTCCTTCTCCATCTGTGCTGCAAGTTAGCATGTGCTGAAACAAACTGTGCTTTGGCTTTATGTAGGTGTTTTGAAAGGGAGTTTGTGCTTTGGATTTTTATTGCTGTTTCTACATAACAAAAAAAAATCAGCTTATTTTCTGTTTTCTGACTTTAATAAGCGTACATTAATCTCAAACTGACTTCAGCGTATCTAGAAAATACTTGACTGGGAGAAAAAATGGGGTAAAACTAAACTCATTTGCTGTGGAGTCTGCTGTAACGTGTTCCAGATAGTTTGGTACACAAAGATTCCGAATTTCTGGACTTCCATTACTGTTATGGCAGTCATAGCTGATGTGGCTGTCACCTGCATGCCATGTCAAGTTTTTGGTTTGTGCACATCAGAGCAGTTGCAAAGGTGAGCCATCTGCTGTCACTGTGATTCTTGTGAAGGAAGAACCCCTTTAAGATGGGCTGCTTTCATGGCCAAAGTATTTGGATTAATGTATCAGATCCTACTTCTGTGTGGGGAAAAAATTACTCTGTGACCTCTTCTATTGTGTGATTCTATACAAGTTCTGTGAATGGCCTCAAATGCAAATGTTCTGATGTTTCCCCTGAAGACAGCCCCAGGTGTACATAGTTCCTTTTTTGGGTGAAACTGTGAAAACTTTCTTCATGACTGGTAAAAAAAAAATCTGTATGATTTGGTTGCAGCATGAGTAACTTAAATTATTTGTGACAGCAGACCTCTCCCACAGAGAAATACAGCCTCTGCTCTGGTCTTAGTTAAGTTTGAATTTTTCCTGTTTAAGGCAGCCCTTAATTCTTACAGCACTTAGAAGAGAAAGTTCATGGCCATATTTGAAATTGTTTGGGTCTGGGTGTCTTCCTCTGGGAAGTACTTCTCTTCACATGCACTCACCTGTACTTCTAACAGCAGTGTCAAAAGTAGGCCTGATGCTAAAATGACTCAGCTTCAGCTTCCAAACTGCTGAATCCTGAGATAGTGAGGCATGGTGCAGGGCTGCAGGATGCACTCAAGGCAAATTCTTCTCCAGAGGCTGCACACTGGCCCTGTGCAGGCTGTGCTGTTGCCTCTAGCACAGCTCTTGGCTGTGGTTTGTTTAGGGCATCATGGGACTATGACACCCCAAGACATCACATGCTGAAACCTATTTTAATTTTT
Organism: Hypocryptadius cinnamomeus; assembly: GCA_013400635.1. Taxonomy (NCBI): domain Eukaryota; kingdom Metazoa; phylum Chordata; class Aves; order Passeriformes; family Zosteropidae; genus Hypocryptadius; species Hypocryptadius cinnamomeus. The sequence goes on from VYZP01063814.1 coordinate 98,575, forward strand.
ATTAGCTTAGTATGAATTCAGAAATGAGGAAACATTCATCTGGCCTTGAGAACTTTTGATCTTTGTAGGTCAGGAAGAGCTGAAATGTTACTCCACCTTCAGAGGGGCTCATTAAGAGATGTCAGAGGCCAAGGCAGTAAGTTTTTTTGAGAGGGAGATGGCATAAGAAGAACCATATAAGCTGTATAATTCTTCCTCCTGTTCGTGTCAAGGAATTGAATTAAATTCCTGGCTTTCTTCTGTTGCACTGATGAAACCACAGATGAAACTTGAAAGCATATCATTCAGGTTGGAAGGGACCTCTTGAGATCACCTAAACTTTCTGCTCAAGCACAGTTAGATAAAGCAGGTTGCCCAAGACTGTTTCCAGTTGGGTTTTGAATGTCTCTGCAGGTGGAGACTCTGCAGAACTTCACAGCCTCTCTAAGCAACCTCTTCCAATGTTTGACCACCTCAAGAGTAACAAAATGTTTTCTTGTGTTCAGATGGAACTTCATGCATTTTAGTTTGTGTGTATTGCCTCTTTTCCTGTCAGTGAGCGCTATGGAAAAGTCTGGCTCCCTCTTTTTCATTTTCTCCTATCTTGTCCATATAAGGTTCTCCAGAGTCTTCTTTCCTGCAGGCTGAAGAGTTCCAGCTCTTGCAGCCTCTTGTCTTATGAAAGATGCTGTGGTTCCTTAATCATCTTTATGGTCCCATGCTGGACTCAAGCTGTAAAGATAAACCTTGGAATAAGCTACTCAGAATTTAAGGTCATGTTGGACAGATGTTCTCAACTGTTTCTCAACCCAGATAGGTGAAGTTGTAGTACATGTGAGATTCCCTACAACTTTATATTTCTGTAATTATTTGATTATTCGTTTACTTTTGCTAATAGTTGCCATTTAGGGCTAGAGACCTAAATTCACAATGTATTGTTAAGTTTGGCGGGAGCTGTCATGTGCTTACTTCTCCAGTCTCAGTGCTCTGTGGAGGAACATGTTCTGAGTAGTTCTATCTCAGCTGATTACATCCAGCATTGACTTCTGCCAGCTTATTGAAGTGACCTTGAAGATGTGAGGTGGTAGCATGCAGTTCTCTCTCCCTCCTCTTTGAAGGGGTAAAATTAAATGAATTCTTAAAACTATTTTTCTCTGTTCTGTCTTGTTTAAACATAAGATGTGGTTCTTTGACCCTGCTCATTGAAGAGGAGCGGGTGAGCTGTTAGTCAGCCCTCTGGGTGCAAGTGAGAGCCCACTTTGTTACATGGGAGCTCAGCAGCCTGGCTGGTTCTCACTGCCTGTCAAGAAGAGGAAACTGTGACGCTCTTGCACAGGAGTTCAGGTTGAGAGAACATGCTGGTCACATGCCTCTCCAGGCATGGGTATACATGACTGATGCTGGAAAGTCAGAAACTTCAGAGAGCTGGTTAAAGCAATTGGAGAAACCTTAACTAAGCCCCCATGTGATACTGAGATTCTCTGAGAGAAATGCATGGATGTACTTATCCATCTGTAGTATATGGGATCAAGCAGTTAAAATAATCTTCCCAGCTGCAGGATTGATTAATTGTTTGTCATCAAGGTGTTTCATAAAGTCCCAGTTTATTTACATTTACTTCGTGGGCTTTTTTTCATGGCATTATAAAATTCAAGCAGTGCTAGCATAGGTGCATACTAACTTTCTAAACAGAGACAATGAAATGATAGCCCAGAAATAGTAAAAGACAGAAACTGTTGTGGTTAAGAACTTCAGACTATTATAGTCTTTATGTACCTTGCAAATACTAATTGTATTTCTCTGTGGCTTGTGGTTCTGAGAATCTCCTCACAAGTTGCTTTATGGCCTAAGATTAATTCTAGGTATCTGCTGATGAGAACTGCAAGGCTTTAAAACTCTTGCTTAAAGTAAGAGCCCAGTGGCCATCACTGATCGTGTCTGGAGCAGCTGAAGTAAGTTCTGAAAAATCTCAGTAGAATTATGTGGTCAAGAAAAAGATGCTTTGGAGAGCGGGTCTGGAGAGATGTCTGTAACAGAATTTAGATTATTTCACCCTTTGTGTGTACTTGGACAGTTGTTTTACTTCCAGGGTTGCATTTTGTAAGATTTTCCAGCTGTTTGTTATTACCTCAGAAAACTTTTGACATGTTTTTCAAAAGTGACTTGAGAATAACAGTGTATCTTGAGTTTCCCACGGGGAAGTTTGACCAGTGGCATAGGCTGGCCTTAGCATGGAGTGCTACAAAAGTGTCTGCCTCATTCTCCAGCTGTCATCTGTCTGGATGATGGGGTGTGGTGTTGGACTACAAGGGTGGTATATGAAGGAGAGGCAAGGCATGACTGCCCTTGCAGTAGTAATGTGGTCTTGGATCTACTGGAGCCACTCATAGAACCACACATTTAGTCAGTGACTGGTGGGATGTTTCCAAACAGCTGCCCAACCCTCTGAAATGGAATTCCAGGCTTGTAGGCTTTTATGGGAACTGTCTTTTCTGTCATGCAAGTGTTATACCTTGTACTTAAATTGAAGCAAGGAGGTACTGCAAGAGGAGATAATGAATTAGCAAGCTGGATGTTCATGTTTCTTACCTGTGGCTTCTCAGGAAGACTTGAATCAGTGATGAATATAATGTGATTCTTGGCACCCTTGAAAGTCATAAGAGTTGTGCATATGCCTTGTCAGTATGTGTTGTCTCTTTCTGCCAGAAGTAGTGGAAGTGAACTATTCCAGCCTCTCTTGCTTGAGATTTTGGTCACGTACACAATGTCTGTTGTCTGGGTGGCCAGAACCCTGCTTCTTCCTCAATGTCTTCCCTACCTCTGTCCTGTTCCTGTGCACCCCAGCTAGTTCTTTCAGTTTATACACT
>VYZP01063815.1:8438-32025 GCA_013400635.1 Hypocryptadius cinnamomeus
TTTTGCTTCAAGACTGTGCTGTAAACATGTAACAGTTCTGTTTACTCATTAGTTAAGAAAAGCAAATAAAATTCATTTATAGCAAAATGATATTTATGAACATTCTGCTAGGTATGGCACTTTTGTCAGTCCCTACTAATTTGGAAGCTCTTCTAAGTACCCAAATCTGGGTTTCCAAAGAAAGTGAGCAGCTGCTACTCCCATTTGCAATTACTCCTGGATAATCAGAAGCTTTGATTAAATAAAAACTACAAATGGCTGGTGACTCCCAGCTAAGTTTTAGAATATGTATCCCTTTTATAACAAACCATTTACTCTGAACACAAACTCCTCTCCTCATGCAAAAAAAAAAAAAGTAAAAAAAGCAGGTTTCTAAAATCTGCCTTTTGCCAGTTAAATGAGAACCAGCTGTGCTTCACAATCTGCAGAGGAAACTGAAGATGCTACCAAGTTTCCTAATTAAAATGAAGAAGGAAATCAAGGCAAAACAGATTTGGACCACAAGTCTTGAAACAGTTTTCTAGTCTTTGCCTGAGTTACAACTGTTATGAAATGTTGCCCACACCGGGCATAGTATGGGTGAGTAACTATTGAGATTGAGGGTTATTCAGTATTTTTCACAACAGAGCAGCACCATGCTCTGCAAAGCAGGCCAGAACAGACCTTCTTCTTGCACAAAAGCTTGTTAGAACAACTTTCTTTTAGTGACAAAGGTTCTAATATGATTTTTTTATACATACAAAATCTGCCAGAGCAGACTGAAAATGGTTTCAGGTAACATTTCTATTTACTTTACGGTTTCAGGTAACATTTCTATTTTGCATGCATTCAACTTTCTAAATTGAAGAACATTTTAATTCAATAAACAGTTAACTAATCATTTATAATGCCTGTGACTGAAATTTTCAGGTTTAAAATAATCTGTACTAAAATACTTTGTACATATACTTAAATTTTATTTACAGAAGATTACTTCAAGAAAAGAAAATACTGACTTCACTAATTTTGCTTTTTCTTTTCTTCAGATGTAATGAACACACTCTTTAGGGGAATAACATATCCTACTTTCATAAGTGGTTTGTGCTTATTCCCTCCCTATCCACATAAAACAAGTTATCTCCCCAAGGTGTTTGCTAGAGACTTTTATTTCTTTGTCTGGAGTGAGACATCAGAATTCTTCTGTTTGTGAGCTGATTGGATTATGTTCATTAGCTTATGATCATCCCAGAAACACACTCATAAATCTTACTGCAATGCCATTAGAATAAGATGTTCTGATTATGCTTTATTAAAGCAGATGCTACCATCTGCACTGTAGAGGAATAAAAATATGATTCACTACATTCAAGAGACACTTGGCAATTATCTTCCCCATCCAAATAAGATTTCTGAAATAAATTTTGGGTTGAAAATAGTGCAAATTGGAAATAAAATTCCTTTTTTTTTTTTTTGTATGAGCAGTACATACAGAAGAAAGGAGGCAACCCCAGCTAAGTCACCTCTGAATGCAGAGACCAACCAGACTTGTTTGCAGAAGAGGATAAGGTAAAACAGGAGTTCCCATACTCTAAGTGCTGGAAATCCAGATTAGAATGCAGCAGCTTAGATTTATCTTCACTAATTACTTTAACTGGCACACAATCTGTTGATCTTAAAGAGTATGAAGACCTAAGCAGCAAGTGAATCATTCCCTATGAATATTCATACACTTGATGTTGCTCTGATGGAAACAACACTCACAGTCAGCATTGGATAAGCAAGACTTGGAACAGAGGAATCCTTTGGACCTGTCTTTTTCTTGACTTTGAGTGTCCAGTCTGATTTCAGCCCTCCAAACCAATGCAAGGTTTCATTGAAGGAGAATCAGCTGATCTGTTTTCTCCAAATTCACATCTGCTTCAGGAAACCACCATCAATTTATCACCATTTCCTTGGGTGATATGCCAAAGGCTTCTCATACAATAACCAGTTCATACTTGCAACGTTTTGGAAGTCAGATCCATTATTTACCATTCCTTGAATTACACTATCTGGTCACATCAGGTTTCTTATCTTTACCCCTCTATAAAGTGCTCTATTTTAACCTGAATTCAATCCTCAACTTTTATCCTCAGTTACTTCAGATTTAACCTGGAAAATTTGACTAAACAGAGAAACACAGAATGTATTTTATATACCGCATACACAGAGTTGAGAAAACCACTAATGACTCCTCATTTGTTTGTTGATGATGTGACAGAGAAATAAAGCTGTGTTTTAGGCATTTGAAGATACCACATTTTCCTTTTTGATCTGTATGAAAATACACAGCTCTTTCCCCTCAGCAGGTTTCAGTCACAGGTTTTGCAGAAATACTAGTGAACCACAAAAAGTCATAAAATCTTGCTGTACAGGTTATCAAATTAGAGTTCAAAATCCAGGTTGTGCTTAAAATCCTCTAAACCACTACACTGGAACTTGGCAGGTGCACATTACAAACACAAATTGACCTAGACTGGCAACAGTGCCATCAGGATTTACTTTTTATGTTTGTTTCAGAAAGAAATTATCTTTGTAATTTAACTGCTTTGTTCTCTGCATCAATGAATTACGAGATAAGAGCAAAGTGTCATGGAGAAATGGTTTTATAGACAATAAACATGTGAAGATGGAAACACAAAAGGTAACTGTAATGTTACAAGGTCAGAGAGACTTGAAATAAAAATGTCACACTAAAACATATAGGCAGAGACATCTAGCTACAAGAAAAAAAGCACCTTTATTTTGTTGCTTAACGTGCATCTATGTAAAAGAAGAACTAAAATGTTTTAAAGGTGGAAGAAAGAAGAAGGGAAGAAATCCAACCTGCCACAGGTTATCAAAGACATCACCTCAGAGCTGGTGCCTAGACAAAGTTAAAGAACAGATTGAGCAAAGGTGGGACTCAGTTTCTTCAGCTTCGAAGCAACAGGTGAGTTGATAGCACTGAACAGACAAAAGCAAACTGGGGAAAACTTAAGGAACTTAATTTACTGCTCAAACTTTCCAATTCTCATGAAGCAAAGTTATTTCATGCATATCTACAGAGCTCTGGTAACTGATCAAGTGTCCCTCCAGGGACATCAACTGCTGCTAAACCCTCTTGAGCAGCTTAGGAAATTTTCAAGGTTATACCTAAAGAGGGTGAAGTAATCTCTGGGGATGGGGTGGCAAATAGGAATGAGAAACATCTCCAGATACTGGAATGATACAGCTTCACTGATAGAAAAATGACTTCTGACAGTCCTAATCTACTGCCCTAAACAAGGTCATCTTCTGCTGCATTGCTATTTCCACACCCTTGGGTATTTCTGGAAAACACAGAAAAAAAAGCCTTTCTTTGTACACCACGTTCAATGATTTTGCACCTACACTGATCATCATCATCATAAAATGCATTTCCTTATTTATCATTCTCTGCTTTGATAAACTAAATCATCACATTAGAGACTTCTAAAGCAAGGAGGTTTCATGCTATTGCTGTAAATGTCTTTTCTGGGGAAGGGAGCAGGAGGAAGGTGGATTTTTTGGCTAATAAGCAGAGCCCTATTGAGGCCCTGCTTTACCTTGTGAACACAGTCCTTTGCTAACCTTACCAGGTCAAGGGTGCCTGAGCTCAAACAAATCCTTAGCTGCAGGGAAAACCAACTGAGTTTCTGGTCTGCCTCTGAGTAGCCTAATAAGAGTGAAAGCAGTGTCTGGGGATGAGTGCCTTGTAGGGTTTTGTGGGAGTTTGTTTGTTTTGAGGAGAGAGACCAGAAAGAGGCAAACAGGAAACAAGTGAGGTAAATGAGGGCTGGAAGCAGAGCTGCACATGGAAAAACAAAGATGTGGCTCAGTGTCTCTTGTTCTGTTTCATTTTCTCCTCTTTTGCACACACAGGACACTGTCCCCTGCCTTTCCTGCCTGTTTGCTGACACAATCAGCACGTTGAGGAAGGTGATTATTAAGGTCTCCATTCTACTCTTGTCCATCTCTGCTCCTCCCATGCTCCATTCCAACTCTCTCTGCCACATGGAGTCACATTTTGCTGCCTCAGAGCCTGCATGGTCCGTCTGGAGAAGCCCTGACTCAGTGTAACAAGCATGACAGGAAAATGGGAGAATGGATTCAAGAACCCAGAGAGCAATTCTGTGGTCTGTGCCTACACCAAAGCATTCTCCCTTTGCTAGACACACACACACCCTCTGATCCCTTTTCCACACTGCTGATACCACATGAAGAAAGATGAAGTGAGATCAGATACAGGAGGAGCGAGGGGAAGGTAACTCTTATTATCTCACCTCTACCTGTTCCTTCCCTACCTCCTTCCTGTCTTCCCTGTTTATCTGCATGTGGATAGGGCTGCTGGAATGAAACCAGGATGGCAGCAGCAGAAAGTGCCCTCTGCACCATCCCTCTAATCCCTCTGCTTCCTGGGATGGGAGATGAAAGCAGCCAGGGAAGCTGGAATGAGGGAACAACACTCCCAGCCCAATTCCTACCACGTTCCAGCCACACAGATCAACCAGTTTCTGCCCCCTTCCTTTAATTTGGGCTTCCCATAGGGCAGAGTCCCAGATGGGTGATAGATAAGCTGCTAGATGTTTTGTCAAGACATTTGATTACTACCTGACTCAGGTAAATAAAGCATTTAAGTTAACTAACATTAGATCAGAAGAGTTACAGGCAAGTCATGTGTCTTTAGAACAGAAAAAAACTTCAGCAGTCAGTGGTGAGACCAGTCTTGAGTTATCCCTCAGCTTAAGTCATGTTACTGGGGACTTGAATTTATTTTATAAATTACAAATTATATTATTGCATTTGAATTTTTTCTCATATTCTGGTACCAAGCTGTACCTGTCCTCAAGATAAAGCTGGGTTCTTTTGAGTTCTCCCTCTCTTTAACTTACACTGAGTTTCCTTCAGGTTCAAGAGGCCTTTACAATTGTTCTCAACTGGAATCATGAGCAAGTGGATGGAAAACCCATATAATTTCAAAAACAACAACCCATATTTGCTTATGGCCGATCCAGTTTGACCTTTCACTTTCCTGGTATATCGAGTTTTACTCCAAGTATTTCTCCATAAGAAAGATGGAGAGAAATGTAAAGATGCATTGGTTTTGAAGTTCATACAGCAGATGAAAGTAAAAATCAGGAACACAGGCAAAGTCAATAAATAAACATAGAAAGCTGGAATTCTGCTTTCTTTACTCTCCCACCTGCTCTTTCCACATTTCCATAGAAATTTCAGAATGAAGTCTTTTATGCGCTTGTTCATATATTCCTTTTTAAAAAAAAACAAAAAAAAACCAACAAAACAAGCCCAGAAAAGTACCCCTCAGTGATTCCCCTCCTTCCACAACCTTAAAATTAAAAATCTGAAATTGCAAACGACCTTTTTGGCTATGGAAATACAAAGTGCGGTACATGCAAATCTTCAAAGGCACACATTGCACTACACCCACACACAGTCAGACCTGCAGCTGCTGACCTGCCAAAATGATACACAGCATCTTCTTCTGCCCATGCAAAGCTGAGCAAAGGACGATACACGAAGGAGGGTGGTTCCTTATCCTTCTTGCAAATGTTAGGAGGAGGTGTTTTTATTACAGCAGCGCGAACCTCAAGCGCTAGCCCATGGGACTGGGGATCTTGACATCCCCTCACCTCCCTCATCTCTGTGCTGCTCGAACAGCCAGCTTAATCCTCCAGCTACTTTTTCCTGAACACCCTTTGAACAACCTTTTCACCGCCGCGACGCCCCCACATACCGCTTTTTTACAGTTAATTGTCAAAGCCTGGGGAGGGGAGGAAGGGGGGGCTCCCACCTCAGCGAGCTCGGCTGCAGCTGGGTGTCATCACCGACAGCGCTTGCTGAACCCCCTGCCCTACCAACAAAGCGCTTTATTTACCGACCTGCCAGTCCAACTGGACTTTCGGAACTTTGCCCGCCGCGGGGATAAATATTTACCTTCCAGGAGCCGCGGCTGTTTGAAAGCCCCGCTCCCGGTGGGATGGAGCGGGGCGAGCAACAGGCGCGGCTGCGGCCCCGCTCCGACACCCCGGGCCCGCCGAGCCCGAACCCGCTGACCTGGTCCTGGTCCTGGTCCTGGTCCTGGTCCTTGTCGTGCCCGGCGGTGCCTCCGCAGCGCCGGGACAGCCGGGACCGCTCTCCGCCGCCTTCCGCACCGAGGGCTCGGGCGGCTGCAGCCGGACCCTCCCACGCAGCCCTATCCCGTTCCGATCCCTTTCCGATCCCGATGCCGATCCCGTTCCCGATGCCAGTCCCGTGAGGGCCGCGCTCGGGGCCGCCCCCGAGTGACGGCGCCCGGCGCTCCGGCCCCCCCGCGCGGGCAGGTGCTCCAGGGAATTCCTGCGCTCAGGGAATTCTCTGCACAGCGTTTCGCTGTTCCTGGAATCGAAAGTATGTTGTTTTAAAAAGTGGTACCACGCGTATTATTTTTTTTTTTTTTTTGGTGAGTTTTCCTGCGCCCCGGGGGTTTTCCAGGTTAACATAGATATTATAGTATTGACTGAGAAAACACTAACTACTCCAAAGATTGAAAAATCAGGTGTTTCTCTACTTGGAGCACTTCTCACCTACTTTAATTCTCTTAGTAAAATAACAGCATAGGTGGTTTATATTGTTATAACTATTTCATATCACTCCCCTGTTGACTCCCACTTAAAAATCAGCCTCTAATGCTCTGTTTATGACTGAAAAAATCTCTAGTGCAGGAAGGCTGCAAGTACACAAACATTAAACAAAAACACACTCATGAAGTGTTGCTTTTCTTCTTCTCTAGAGATTCCAGGATCACTCGTACGAATATGAGAAGCGCTGCGACTTCTGGTCATTGTGAGCTCCCTGGTCACTTGGGGCCCCTGGACGAGCAAAAATTAGATTAAGGGTTTCTGTCGACCAAAGGGGTCACCTGTGCTGCACTGGCACAGCTCTTTCACAGCAGCTGAGGATGTCAGTTTTCTGTGGAGCTGGCTAAACAAAAGTAACTACTTAGCAGAAAGTGAGATAAAGAGATTCCAGACACATACACAATGCAATTAACGCACACTTTTCACTCTTTGTGGAGTTGTTGTATTTCAACCACCGCAGTTTGCTGTCTTCCTTCTGGCATGGTGATGTCTTTCACCCAAATAGCTTAAGCATGTCTAAAATACACGTTGTTTTAAGGTAATTTTGTCACTTATAATATTTCTCCTCAGTTTTAGAATCTCTTTTTGCCTAGAATAATCTTCCAGTCTATTTGGGGTGTTAAAACTTCTTCCTTGTTACCAGCTGAGCCACTCTCTGACCTTGGGAAGAATTACATGTTATTTCAGTTTTGCTTTAAACTTACACGAAACAGCAAGGCTATGAATCACATACCAGATATTCCAGATAGAGGATTGGACCTCACGTAGAGAGCAGACATGCCCAAGGTGGGAGAGAGAGAGAAAATGGGAAGTGAAGTAGAATGCCTTTGAAACGTCTCTGAACACGCTAAAGAATAATTTAAACTGGCAAGGATCCACGGGCTGTGTGTTCATTTGGCTTTTGAATGTTACTTGTCTTTTGTCTCAACTTTGAGGTAGTTCTCTTAAATAGGTCATGTAGAGGAGCGGTGAAAATTACACAGGTTGATAACATTTGCGTCTTTCATAATACCGACACCAAAAATTATTGGGCAGCACTGCTTGTTGAGTATTGCTCAACCATTTGGGAAAGATTCAGTGGAATTTAGAACAATCTGGGCAAAACTTGGTTGAAAACAGCCTAGTTTCCCCTCCTTTTTCCCAACTCACTGGAGGTCTAGGACAGGTGTCTGGACAACTTTGCACACAACAGAAGCAGCACCTGGGAGCCCACTGACTCTGTGATGCAGGGTTCCTCCTGTCCTGTTTATTCCTGGCCTGGAATTGCCAAGCCCCTGCTGGTACATGCTGTTCTCCAGCTTCTCTGGGAGAAGCAGTGTCAGGCAGGGCCTGGGAAGGCGAGCATGGCCTTGCCCCAGTGCAGGGGAAGGGCCTGGAATGGGGAGGCAATTACTGCCACTCCCTTGGGAAGAGCAGGCAGGAGCAGAGGGAGGCTGAGCACAGAGCACAAGCCCCTGTCTGTTCATGGGTCATGATTTTACAGCTCTGCTTCTTTACTGTTTGACATAATGTTGCTGCACCACCAGAAAGCAGAGAGAATCTTAATTCTGGGCTCCCTTTAGCTTGTTGGTCCTGTCTATCCTGTTAATTATCACTGTAATAAGTGAGTTAGTTCTGCACCCCTCTCAGTGTAGTGGGTTCCAGGAGCACTCCCTCTGCTGTGCTGGCCTCTTGGCTAATTACCATTCCAGAAGTGCCCCCTTCAATGAGAGTGTGTCTTTGCTGCAGTGGTGCAGACCCATGACTGTCACAAAGCTGGCATTGTGCTAAGGCTTTGCCTCTCTTATGTAACAATGGGGTTTATTCAGGGAGAGCAGAATCATCCTTCTCGGAAAAGACCCACGAGAAAAACAAGTCAGGAGACCCAAAGCAGAGCACTGCTGGACATGGCTTTACCAACCATCTTCATTGCTTCCATCTCAAAAAACAGAGTTATCTGTGAGATCTCACAGTTTATCCTAATGAGGTTTAATCACCAGGGCTTATTCTTATGTTCCTAAAACTTATTGAGCAGACCCGACCAAGTTTCTCTTCCCCAGCATCACAGTCACATTTTGGGTCACTTTGGCAATTCTGAGTTTCAGTTCAGGCCGGATTCCTGACCCTCCAAGTGTCCCTGAATAGTGCTTAGGCTGGTGCACCCAGGGGTTCTTTCCTTGTGCTGCTTGCCCTGTTACTGGATTGTGCAGAAAAGTGACAAAGTGGATCATAGTCCCTGAAGGGTAAGGGCCAAAACAGCCTTTGAGATGCAGGCTCCAAATCGCTGTGCTCCCTGGATAAGAAACTCATGGTTCTAAGGCAGGAAATAAAAAAATCATCTTTTGATACATCACTTTGCAGTATGTTCCAAATTGCTGTTATATTTGCTGAAAGGTTTTTATGAAGCTGTAATTTTCCTGTTTATGAAGGAGAGTAAATTAGTTGCAGCTAAAGTAGTCTAAATTCAGTCCCAACCACTTGGATATTTTAGTATCAATTTGCTCAAGAATTCTCACAAGATTTCACATCCTTCTTTATGAAATCTTTTCTCCAAGACTGCAACAAAGGTTAGTCACAGTATGGTTTCACTGGTTCCCCCAAATCACAGCCCTCATAGGCTGCAGGCTGGGAAACACCAGCACTAAAACAACAAATAAACATTATGATGAAGGGCAGTGAAAGCTGCAATACTTGGTAGTCTCTTTTTTTTTTTTTTTTTTTTTGAAGTGACCCATTGAAACACTTAGGGATTTCCTTTCCTGTAAATGGGGATAAATCAGCTGCAGACAGGAAATAATGTTTTGGAGAAACCTTCCCCATGGACTCCTTGCAGCTAATCCATTATGTCTCACTAGAAAGTGCAGCTTGCTTTATCTTTAGCTGAGATTTGTGGCCAGTCATGTCACCAATTTCCTCTGGCATAGCCTTCTCTTACCCTTTGAAAACTTTCTTTTTTTAAGTAGTTAAGGTATGCCTGTGGTTTATTTTATTTGGTGGAATGACTTCAAAACATTCAAGTTGAGAGCTTGAATAAAGATGTTTTGCCCCTGCATAAAAGTAGAAATTCTGCATTTAGAAAATAGAATATTGAGATTTTGCAGGTTAGATACAGCTACTTGAAATGAAAACAGAACTTTTTTTTTTCCTCCATCATGTTTTAGCAGAACATATGATATAGAGGTCTTCTTACTAGGACAGATATGATACAGTTAAAAAAAAAATCTTTAATATGAAGATGGTTTTGCCAGAGAGAATTAGTTGAGCAGTTTGGCGTTTTTTCCCCAATCTTCTCTTTTTATTCCAGAAGCTTTCATTGACACAGTCCTTAAAAAAAGGCTTTCAGGAACGTATTTCGCCTTTCATTCAGCATTTTAAAAAACATTTAAGCAAGCCATTAATGAGGGTTCTTGCTGTAACTGGAATCCCACCTGAGACAGGTGGAATGATCCAAATTTAGGTGGTGCTGCTGCAAGGACTTGGCGCCATCTCGTGTTCAGCCTTTAAATCACTCGCGAGTGATTTAAATCCCGAGAGGTTTTGGGGTGGAGAGCTCCTTCTTGCCCACCCCAGGTAAACACAGCCTCCCCATGTGGAGGCATTTTATAAATCCTGGGGTTAGCAAGCCCGCCCTAGTAAATCAAGAGATGATGGGGGGCACCTGCAGTTTTTTTAGGCAGGCACAGCTGTTTGTAACATCTGCACTGCTCTCACCATCAGGCAGCTGGGGAGATCCAGGATTTCTACCCTGTGTGGCTGAATGTATTTGTGTAGAGAACACAGTCCCATACAGGCTGGTGTTCCAGCTCCTTCCACGAGGTGATGTTCAGTCATGGGATTTGTTTCAGTCACAACATTGGGGGATTTAAGAAATGCCTAAATTTGTTGTAGGAAAAAATAAACATGATAGAAAGGCTTGTGAGCTACAGAAGGTGTTATTAAGCTGTTTCTTGACTGAAAAGATATCTGTTGTCATATTATCTCTTTAGGAAATCTAGCCAGTTTTGTTTTGTTTTTTTTTTTTAAGTACTTCTTATTTAAAAAATTTTAAAGAATCCTGTACCTCCAAACACCAGGAGAGGCCATAACAGCAGAAAAACTGTGAGTTCAGCTTACCTGCAAGCTTGGAGGCAGGACACAAGCTGGGCCTCTGTTTTGTCCCTTTCCCTGATGGTGTCCTTGGTCACCTCTGTGTGTCAGGGTGGTGGTGGCCCTCTCACAGCCCTTTGCTCACAGCCCCACACCCAGCTGCAGCAGGTCATGCCTTCTTTCTGATTTTGAGGCAGACCTGGGGCAGCTCTGGCTCAGCCCCTTGGTGCTGTGATGGAACAGAACACCCTGTGCTGGCTTAGCTGCAGGAATGAGCTGTGGGCTGGGACTTGTCCCAGCTCTCAGGCAGGCAAGATTAGCCTAAACCCCTTTCATCTAACCCCAACAGGAGCCAGAGCAGACAAGGTCAGCTCCTAGGGCTCAGCTGACACTCAGGAGCTCGCTCACGTGCCCAAGCTCTGTTTGTTCACTGGTCAGCTCTGCTCTGGTGTTTTGTGCTGTTTGCTGAGATGTGGCTTCATCTCACAGGGCATGGGTGGTGCTTTCTGTGCAGATTAAAGAGTGGCTAGTTGCAGAGCTGAGTCTCTGCTGATTCACATCCTAAGTGTCAGTCCCAGAGCAGTCATTAAGGTCCATTACAGCAGAAATCCCACTGAAAACCCCAAACCCCAACCCAAGGGCAGGAAAAAGCAGCAGGTCCTGATCTCCAGGGCTTGTCTTGGACCCAGAAGCTGATAACCCACATGGTTATCAGCTATTAACTCACAACCAGAGCTTGCACAGCCTGGAAATTGTGAGTAATTGACCCTGAGTGACACAGCAGTGGGAACTCCTGGATTTACAGGTTCCCTGGGGACATGTGACCTGGTTTTGCACAATACAGGTTTCCTGTCAGAAAATCCTTCTTGACTCTCTGAAATCAGAATTTTAGCCATTTTCCCATTTCCTTTGTTCCTCTCTCTACCCTCAGAGATAAACTTGGTATTTTTCTTAGACTTGATTTAGCACCTAAGACCTGTTTTGCTTATCCAACAGATTGCAGATTTTCAGCAGTTCTTCACTCTTAGAGTTTGTAGGTTTGTTTTTTGGTTTTGGGGTGTTTTTGTTTGTTTTTTTGTTTTGTTTTGTGGGGGTTTTTTTGTTTTGTTTATTTTGGGGGGGTTTTTGGGTTTTTTTTTTTAATATGTCTAAAGAGTTTCTTCCTTCAGCCCTGCCTTTGAGCTGTAAACATGTTTTGTAAATGACTGCCCATATCCTGATCACTATATTTTCATTACCTTCTAGATGTAACCAGGAAATTGCCTCCTGACATATTTTTACCTTCTTAAAATTAACTAGTTTAGAAACTGGACTACACCTTAGGGGTAGAAGCTGTACAACCTTCATGTACATTTTGCCACCTTGAGACTGGAGCTGGTGGGGAGCCAAGTTAATTCCAGCACAAGCTCTCTCAGAAAGGTTGTTTTCAGCTTGATCTCAGTGCCACAGCTGCAGGAGTTCTGATTGACTCTGAGAAAACCCTGAGTGTTTCACTGCCTATGACCTCGGAATCCTCTTGTGATTTCATGCTGATTGCAGCTATAGAAGCCTCTAAATAAACTTGTCTCTGTTTGAAAACTGAAACTTTGCTTCTGTGCTTTGCCATGCTTTCTGTTAGCTCAAACAAAATCACAATTAATCATAGAAAAAGATATTTATGAGCGCTGTAAATGTTGACATTGGGGCAGTTAGCAAGTCTTCTCAGGTAATTTGCAGTTTAATTTTCTTTACACAGATCCAATCTTAAATTTGAGATGTATTTGTTATTGTGTGCTATCATAATGCATTATTTCATTCTTTGCAGCTTCTTAATGTACTCTGTCTTTGACTTGTAATATTATTAAATAGCTAGGGGGTTCTAGCTCCCAAAAAATCCTCTTTGAACAGGAAATAATGATGGTCAGTCATCTTTATTGTAGTTCTGATACTTATTTCAGTACAAGTGCTCTGCTCTTGATATGGAACTAGAATTTTTTGCATATTTTTTATCACTATTATTTTCTTCCAAGTGTGAATTTATGTCCAGCCAAAAGAAGTACCTCAGTATCAAAAACCTGCTGGTATGACAATGACTGCATTTCTGTCATAACTATAGATTTAGACAGTGGCTTTCTGATCCACATCTGAATTGTGGCTCATGGATTCAACCTTAGAAGTGTTTCATTTTTTGCTGTGGTAAATGATTTTTTTTTTCTGCTGTTAAGATTTCTTCTGAGATTTTTAGCTGAAATATTTAGGAAGATGTTCACTTTTTTCAGGCTCCTTTAAGAATCTCCTTGGTTCCTAAAGCCTAGTTCACCATAGCAGAACCTAAACCACTGGCTTTACCCAGTGCAGCTGTACACAGATGAAATATTTGTTTTCCTGAAGTAATGGGATGAATAAGGACAGGAATTTAGCTTCTGCTTTGCTTTTGCATCATCAGATATCCTCTTTCTGTGTACATACCACATTCTTTTTAAAAAGTGTTCACATCTTGTTTTTGAGCATTCCTTGTTGTTTTTCTGGCTAGTAAGTCATGTGCTATTGTATGTCCTCACCAAACAGCCCCACAAATTCTTTTAGTTTTGCCACAAACAGGGCTGAAATGAAAAGCAATGTTTATGGGTACTGACATTTGCAGTGTTTAAGTTAATTTGGTGTTGTGAGTAATATCAGACAATGTAAATATAAATATTTCACCAAAAAGTTTGTTTGTGGACATGATAAGCAGCACCTTCCTTGCCCTCTTCCTCCATTAGAGGGAGTCAGTAAAATCATATCTAGTAAGACAACTGCAACTTAATTGTCCCAGCTGGATGTCAGTGCTGTGCTCTGACTGACAAACCTATGGAGGTTTACCAGGTAGGTGGGGAGAACTCAAATGTTTTTTCATAAAAGTATTAGATCTCTTCTGTTTTTCAAATATCCAAACATAAACATATGACCATTGCCAACATATTTTGAATTGCTTGTACAGAAAAAAGTACAATCTTCATACCTGTTGGTTAGTAAAACAAACATTGTTTTAAGTAAAAACATGATGAGGAATAGATTTGTTCAAAGTGCATATTTAAAGCTCTGGGCCCCTCACTGCAGAAGGGGCATTGGGGTAAGTCCAGAGAAGGGCAGCAGAGCTGGGGAAGGGTCTGGACAGTCCAGCTGAGGGAACTGGGGGTGTTTAGCCTGGAAAAGAGAATACTCAGGGAGACCTTATCACTCTCTAGAACTGCCTGTCAGGAGGCTGGAGCCAGGTGGGGATCGGCCTCTCCTCCCAGGCAACCAGTGACAGGATGAGAGGACACGGCTCAAGCTGCTCCAGGGGAGGTTCAGGTTGAACATTAGGAAGAAATGTCTTCACTGAAAGAGTGGTTAACCATTGGAAGGAGCTGCCCAAAGAGGTGGAGATGTTCAAAGGAAGAGAAGCCTTGACACTTGGTGCTGTGGTTTATTTGACATGGCAGCGTTCGGGCAAAGGTTGGACTCGATGACCTTGGAGCTCTTCTCCAGCCTTAATGATTCTATAATTCTCATTAATTACCAACCACAACTTATACATTTCTTTGAAATTTAATAAGAAGTTATTTGTTTACCAGACTGGCTAGGAATGTAGTGGTAATAAATATGTAACAAGAATGTGAATACGTTGTTTTTCTTAGGATACCAATGCCATGGGGGGAAAAAAGGATTCAGGGTAGCCTGGGGGTTGTTTCTGTTTGTTTGCATGCAAGTTCTTTAAACTTAGAGCAATACATTTTTGACTTTACTGCTATCATTAATCCTGAAAATCTATGTTTGCATTTTGTGGCCAAACAACAGAATAGGAAATGCAACTTTTTCTGGATGTACTCACTAGCTCTCAAAATGGGGTAGTAAACAAACAATTCATAGCATTCAGCAGAATTCCTTTTTTTGCTAAAACGATTACTGAAATAGAACTTTTTAGAGGTCCTCATAGGAGGTTTTTCACAGTCATACAAGTTCTGCGCACACTTGAGAGGTATTTACTGCTGGGACTGAAATATCTGATTTCAGATACTTTCCTCAATTTTTTTGGGGATCTGTATAAAGAGGAGCTAAGGCTTTACATCAGGTTTTGTACCTTTTCTACCAAAGCTGTTTTTACAAGCTTGTCTTGGGTTGTAAAGTGTGTATTCTGGGGGGTGTGTATTCTGTCCCCATCTGTCAGAGGTGGGGCAGTTCTCTTCTGTTCATGGGGCAGTTTTTCTTTATCTCTCCCACAGCCAATCCTCCCTCCAGGAGATCTCTTCTGTTCATGGCCACTGAGTGTCCCTGCATGGCTGATAAAATTCCACCATCCCATGGGGAGATGCTCCGCCCAGGGGAGGAGCCAAGCATTCCTACCTGGATACAATCTGACCCTGGAACACCACAGCAGCCTTTGCCCACTGCATTCCCAGAGGAGCAGCTTTCTTCTCCTCTGCATTCCCAGAGGAAGAGCAGGCCCATCTCCAGCAGCCCTGGAGCTTCAGAGGAAAACTGCACCCTTGTCCAGGATCCCTGCTCCAGCAGAACCACAGCTGGCACTGCAGGAGGGCTGAGCCCCCATGGAATGGGACTGTGCCACCACCCTGACCCACAGGGGGTCAGGTCACATTCTGACTCTGTCAGTGGTTTTTTTTAATTTTTGTATTATTGCATTTATATTTTTAATTTTCCTACTAAATATTCCTACTCCCATGTCCTTGCCTGAGCACCCCTTAATTTCAAAATTATAATAATTTTGAGGGATGGGGTTTACATTCTCCATTTCAAGGGAGGCTCCTGCCTTCCTTGGCAGACACCTGTCTTTTCAAACCAGGACACAGCTGTACATGTGGCACTGGAGGCAGGATGCAGCTTGCAGACACATAAAAATTGCTTTTGGAAAAACGCACTGTTAACATAAGACCAAAATAAATCTTTGCAGCTCTTCTGAGGAGAACTATCCGTCTGCATGGAACAGAGACTGATTCCAAATTGAGAATGTGCACAGGAATGATGCTGACACTTTATCCTCTAACCCTCAGCTGAAGTGATAATGCCAGCACTATAAGGCCTTTAGAAGAAAAATCCATTGGTTGTCGCCCTGTTTTTTTAAGTTTTTCTAAGCCTTCTGATGTTTACATTATTGTAACGAACTTTCTCACACACTTTATGTAAATAACTTATTGTTTTGCATTCTTTTATGGAGGAGGAGAAATTTGATGGACTGTTGGTTTGTCCAGTGTCATTGGAGAGGTGGCATTTTCACCCTCCAATCCACTGTCACTTTTGGAAATCTATAAATGTTGGAGTCAGAAATTAAAAAGGGCTTTTCTTGCCTTGGAAAAGCAGTGTGTCCGCATTGTGTTGTTTCATGTGCTATAGTGACAATTGGTCATATGCATTGTTTAAATTAAATATTCTGATAAAGCACATGTGTTATTTAAATTAAATAGTCTGAAAAATCTATATTTAAAAAGCCCACAAAAACATTTAATTCTGTCTGGGTATTTGTTAATAATTACAGAGAGTTTCAGGAATTACATGAGAAGTACAAAGTATAAGCCCTGCTCCCAAAAATTCTACATAGAGGATTAATTATAACAAAGGATTGGATAACAGAAAAATATATAAGATGTTCATGAACTAACTCCTTGCATTAGCAATTAGTGTTCACATGTCAGATTATTTTCTTTTCCAGTTAATTAAGAATAAGAAAATTATGACTAACTTTGAGGTCACAGAACAATTAATAGTGTAATAATTCTCTATTAAAGGGATCTTTACTTGGACATCCTAATGAAAATATTATTTCTAACCTCATGTATCACAAATATAGGACAAGGAGATACGGGATAAGACATATAAAATATATATATATATGAATTATAAAATATTCAAATTTTCAACGATTTTATGCCAATTATATTTCAAAGGCAAATGAGTGCAACCTCAGATCACACACACAGAAAGATTGGTCTAGTTGAGTAATTTTTTTCCAGTTTTGGAGCTCCCAATTTCCAGGAGGGGCACGGATTCCTACTGAGAAAATACACTTAATAATAAGTTTATTTTTCTCAGTTAACATCCCAGGATGGCTCAGACAGTGCCCCAGAGACTGCTCCTCCTCTCTGCAGGTAACTGCTGTGTGATCAGTCCCCTGCCCAAATGCAACGCTGCTCAAGCCAATCTTGTTCCTGGCAGTGGAAATTGTTAGTCCTCTGTCACTGGAAATTTTTGAGACTGTTGTCTAATGCCTAACCTGACTGCAATTTGAGTTATTTCTGTCCATTGGTGAGATGGGGAACTAGTTCTTCTCTGCTTTACAATATCACAATAAATATTACAATAAATATTACAATAAATATTACAATAAATATTACAATATTACAATATTACAATATCTGCTTTTGAAGCTTGGGGTTCTTTTGGAATTGCCAAAATTATTCCTGCCTAAGTGTAGGTCTTTGCTCTTGCCCTCACTGCATTATCTCCCATGATTTTGCTGCCCATTTTTCAGATTAATTTTGGTAGAAATGAGTGGGCCAAAAATCGAGTCTTTACCAAGAACTGGACATGATGATTTGACTGCAGGGACCCAAGGCAGTAAAAAATGGAGCCTCTGTTTGGTCTGTGCTCATCAGAGATGTCACTGCCCTCTTCATATCAGGGGGTGAGGGGAATACACCTCAGTGTGTATCAGTCTTTGAGCTCACAGTTTGGGAAAAATTGCACCCTAAAAATGCCTCTGATCTGGTAAAGTCAGAAATGGCAGCACCACTTTGTGTGGCTGTGGTTTTGCTTTGAATCCATACGAGTGTTACAGGTAAAAACAACCATGTTTTTCCCTACCTAAGGTCTGAATTACCCAGCAAGACCATGGGGGTTGTTTAACATAGGTGGATTTTTCTTTACACACAGATATAGCCCCAGCACATTCTAAAGTGGGTATCTCTACAGCTGCTCCCAAAAATTCCATCTCTTTCAGCATCAGTTTTCGGATTAGTTACGTGAAGATAGTACTGGGAAATAGAAAACCAGGTCAGAGTCTGCTAGGAGCTCTCAAAAATTAGCCACCTCAGAAGTATTTACTTGTTGATGTACTACTAAAGGTTTATAAAATAAAACATTTTCCACAGATTTTTTTCTCCTTTGTTCTCCTACTCTTAAGAAACAGTTAAAAAAGCTGAAAGAAAACCTCAGTCCTGTAGTCATGGAGTAGGGACTGACTCATTAGATGGGGTCAGTCCCATGGAGAAGTCAGCCTCAAGTAAGAAGGAAAAGCAGATGGTTATCTGCAATAAATATGACACTTGCACAGGGAGCAGTTAAGAAGGTTCTTTTATTAACCTTTTCCACATAAAAGTTTTACTTGTTTAAAATTATTTTAAAAAAAGGATTTAAAATAACAAGGGCTTTTGATATATTTTGCAATAATAAATTCCTAGACAAATGACACCCATGGTTTATGCTGCCAGTATGAACATCAGGAAAAAAGACTGAGCAATATCCAGATATCACCAGGAGAAAGGTGGTTGGACATTGGAAGGGGCTGCCCAGGGAAGTGGTAGAGTGACTATCTCTGGAGGTGTCGTGGTATCTGGTCAAAGTTTGGACTTGATGACCTCAGAGATCTTTTCCAACTTTATTCATTCTGGGATTCTGTACATTCCTTTTTCTGGCTCAGGGCTCAATCTGGTGGAAGTGTAATAAAATGTTATTTTCTTATATGCAGTGCAAACCCATGGAAAGTTCTAACTACTCAAAAAGCCACAGGTCCTGATTTCTGCCTTCAGGAGGAGCTATTTCTTCAGTAATAGGAGAGTGAGCTGCATTTTAATGGTTTTGATTCTGCAGTTTCTTTGCTGAGCTTCCATGCAATGGAGTGGGAAACAGCACAGGGGGAAAAACATGCACTGTGACAGAGCAGGGTGACAACAGGCAAGCAACAGTTGCATTTTTTAGTGATAAACCCACCTGTAACAAACATGTAGTGTGTGTTTTTCTGAAATGGTGCCTGCTTGAGTGAATGCTAAAAGGGGCCCTCATCCTCCAGATCCAGGCAGGTGGGAATGAAGAAGAAAAAGAGACAGGAGGAATATTTTCTGAACAAACAAGCTTATTTTCAATGGGCACTGTAAAAATAAACCCAGTTAAACTGGCATGCTCCTAGCAGCACACTTTGCTCTACTGGTAAGTTGCTTTTAGCAGTCACAGATCCTTGGTATCCACAAAATTAAAATAAGAAAGTACATGGTTGTCAGAAAGCTTAAATTCATCACACGGGTGTCAATAAACTGAGAGAGCTGAAAACCTTCCTGTCTGTGATAATTCTGACTGCTTCAAGTGCAAACAGGACATAATCATTGCAGATTATTTTGACCTGAGCCACCTTTCTGGGGAAGAGATGGCAGAGGGAATGGAGGGCAGGGAAATGAGGAGCATCTGTGCAGTGAAACCTGCCCTCACCGTGGGAAGGGGCAGTCACGACCTACTGCAGGAAAAGGATGAGGTGACAGCAGTGTCACTGAAGGGGTGAGGGACCTTCAGCACAGCCAAAGCACTGAGGAGTGCTGCTTTTGTTGGGAGGATGATGATCCTGCTGACAGAGCAGAGGGCATTGAATTCCCCTCTAGAGGAGCGTATGGGAATGAAAAAGCAAGAAGCCAGTGGTTCACATGGAATGAGCACAGTGGTTCAGGCAAAATGAGCACATGGAGAAAGTGTAGCATAAAAGGACTTGAATAACAAGGACAGTAATGGATGTTATCTAGATGGTAAAGGTAGAGGTCATAGACTCATTTGTGTTTTTTGTTCCTGATGAAGACTCCTCTATGTTCGTCCCCTTGTACCAATTCCATTTCCATGGTAACAATCATATCATCTACCTGAACTGGAAGTCAATGCCCTCTTTCATGCAGTCTTGTCATGGCTGTCTCCTGCCTCCTGACAGTCCTTTGTCCTTGCCTTTTGGAGGCTGCTGTCTTGGAGCAGATTATTCAGTTCAGATATTTGTCATTCTTTCCTTTCTCTTTCTGAACAGACAGTCCTTGGGTTTTTTTTTCCCTTTGTCATCCAGGAGTTAACCAAATGTCTCTTCTGACTTTCTCAAAAATATCTGCTTGTCTGCTATCAGTTATGAGAATTAATGCAAATCATATATATTTCAGAGATTACCAGGAAGCTGGAGGACAATGCCTGCCACATTTTTCTTACAAGAATGTTCACTGATCAGCAGAGCAGACCATATTCACAGGTGTGACTCCCTCACCTGTCACCGGGACTGTAAACCCAGAGGTACTGCTACCACTACAGCCCACAAAATTCATGTGCTACTCCAACTCACAGCCTGTTTCCCAGTTTATTCCCTGCTGCAGGACCAGTGGCCTGGTCTGTGGTTGTGCTCCAGGAAGAGTGTGAGCAATGCTGAAGTGATATAAGTTGTTTTTTGTCTTTGTCACAGCCAAGGTGCAATGTAGGCAGTGAAACTCCCAGATGAGCGCACGAATGGGACACCAAAATATCCATGGGGATGCAGAAAAACAAAAGCAGCTCCAAAGTTCATCTTAAAACTATAAAACAGAGCAAGAGTGAACCTCAGACTGAAAAGTGCTCCCCCTTCTCCACCTCCAGCGCTGAAGGACTTTCCTCAGTGCCTCCCACCGACCGACTCCTCGTGTGGTGCTGGCACAGTGGCCCCAAGGATGCCTGCTCCTGTCCTGCCCTGTCCTTGGGGCTCCATGCAGAGGACATGGGATGTCCTCACGCTCCTGGCACAGAGCCAGGGCATGGGGAAGCAGGGCCCAGGCAGGGTTTGACAATGAGCAATTGTTTTACAGAGTGCTGGGAGCTCTCGTGCAGGCTGGCCGTGCCTCCCTTTGCTGCTGATGGGATGATGTCTGGGTGCCCCACCCCCTCCTGGGCTTTAATACATCATGAAGTTTGAATTTCCAGGGCAGCAAGGCTCAGAGAAGACCCTGCCTGAACTTTTGAGGATTCCACATTGAAATCTTTCTATAGAATAATGACATGGGCTTCCTCTGCGGTGTAATAGTGTGGCACAGAGCACACCCCAAGAACCCCTTCTCTAAAAAGCAGATTCAATCCCTATTTACACCCAAAGACCATTTCTTAAATAAAGTTACACATCCTTTCCAGTAAAAGTTCTCACAGGGGCAGCTGTTACCATTTTGCATTTACATGTTTGTGATTTTACAGAGGAGGAATAAAAGGCTGAACACTGCCTTTAAGCCAGGCAAGCAGTGCCAGCCCAGCTCCCTTGCAGCCTGAGGGTGTCTGTGGCTGTGCACCCCGTGTCTGCTGTGACACAGGAGCAGTGCTCCAGTCACTAACCCTGCTCAGAATGATAAAGCTCCTTTTGCTGGAGGCAGTGTCACTGGTGCAGCCCAGAAGTCTATATACTCCTAATTGTACTCTGGAATTCCTTTTCAAAATCATTCCCTGATGTCTAGCTGTTCTCTGGAAGCTATTTTTAAACAGAACAACAGCTCTCTCAGCGTAATGAACAAAATGGGTTTTCTGTAGCAACAGCTGTGGATTGCTTTTCAAGTACAATTATTTGTGGTTTTTCAGAGGGGATTTTTTTGGTGTGTTTGTTTGTTTGCTATTAGACATGCAGCTGTCATTAAAATATATAAAAAATACAGTCTATATGTGTATTTCACATTAAAAGCCTTTTTTTTTTTAAAAAAACCCCCATTATTTAAAATTTTTAACATTATTTTTGAAACAAAAATACCTGGAGTCTATCTGATTCACAGACCCAGGACTGAGCAGTGCCATGCCCTCACCTGCACTGCTGTGTTCATCTGAGCCACCTTTCCCTGGAGGTGGAGGACAGGATGAGAAAGATTGTGCAATAATCAATGGAAGTGACTTGAAACTTTGGGGAAAATGCCTCACAAGTGCATGCTGAAAGAGACCTAATGAGAAAAACACCAAAGAGTGACATATAAAACCTTTAAAAGTAGTGTGTGATACAGAAGAGTTCACCTAGGAACTTTCCTTCTGACACACAAACAGTGATACGTTCAAAAATAGTGAGAAGTGGTGACTTGAACCTGAAAAAAGTGACTATTTGGCTGCAGCTAATGTACTGGCAGGATCCACAGTGGTCTGTACACCTATATGGATAAGAAGTGTGGAATTTTCATGGAAATACTCTAGAAGTTCAATGAATAGGAGTAGCCTTGATGTCATGTATGAGAGTTCTATGTTAAATTTAAACCATGTTTGTGGGGGTGTATATTCCTATACTTTGTGGCAAAATAAACCTCTCCTGTTAAAACTCATACCTAATTTCTGTGGAAGCATGTGATTTTATATTGCTTACTAGAAGGCTTTCTATAGTGATCTTCAGAGTAGGGAAGGTTGAAAAACTGTTTTGGACAGGAAAGATTTCTGATTTGATTTCCATAGCATGGAAACAGAAAACATAGTTTCAATAGGAGGAGAACATGTCAGAAATGGGATATTTTTTTTTAAATTAACCTTAGACTTTAATTTGCGGGCAGGAGGGGTTGTGCATGTGTGCTGTTTAGTCATCATGTAATTTATATTAATTCAGTCTTCACATATTCTTTATTGGGCATTAAGATTACTGGGGTACATAAGTCTTAAGTCATGTAAAATGGATGAAAGTTGTAACAGCTGGGAATAGTGTAATTTTAATACACATTAAAAGGCTATGTTGACCTGTGACTGGTGGCTTTTAGGTCTGCTTGAGAAGCTGCTAAAGGTTTTAAACTTTCTGCTCTGTGTGAAGCTTGTAAATGATCTGGGATCCATCACCCCAAGCGAAGAGCTGCTTTTCTTTAGGATTGTAGTGCACGGTGGAGTGGCCACCCTGGCGTTTTGGGAAACGCAGTCCTGGGTTTGTGTGAGCATTCAGAGCACCCAAAACATCATAAACACACTGGATGCGGGAGGAGCCCCCAGAGGGAGAGTTGTAGACCACGTGGAGGGTGTTGCAGGCCATGAAAGCTGCCTCAGCATCCCGGCTGCTGCAGGGCGTGTCCCAGCTGTGCTCCACGGCCATGGCTGCGGGGTTGATTTTGGTGAGGACAATGTTCCCCCCGGTCTCTGGTTCTGCATGGAGGGCCCACAGCCCCTGCTCGTCGAGAGCCAGGTCTATTTTTGTCTGTGGAGAGAGTTGGTAGGCAGGAATCCTCCCAGCCCCTGGCAGCAGCATCTGGTCAGCCACGTTTCTTCTCTGGATGTTGAATTTCACGATCTCGTTCAAGGAGCCATGTCTGTGGTAGAAGAGGAAGCCCTGATAGATGACGTGGCCAGTTCCTTCCCAGGGCAGTGGCAAGGGGACTCTGCGAGCCTTCAGAGTCTGATTGTTTTCCATGAAAGCCATGATATTGGCAAATTCCAAAACCACATTATTTACAGAGCCACTTAATAAATAAATCTTCCCGTGCTTTTTGCCAGGATCTTTCATCCAAGAGCCATGCTTCCCTCCAGTCTTCTTAACTACCTTCAGGGACCTAATACCTGCAAGCATGTGGTCACAGCCTGCAAGGAAATAACCAAAGACAAAGAAAAATAAAATTAGAATACCTGTAAATTTTCTAGTTTCCTTTCTTTGAATTACTTAGTTTCCTTTTAATACATCTCTAAGGCCTGAGTCAATATATCAGTAAAGGTGTCAGCAGTGTGGCTATGGTAAGTAGTGCTGAAAATAGTTTTATGTGATATTTTATTTGAATGATATTATAGTATATTTGAATATATTTGCATAATATTATATAACATGACAATATAATAATATATAATACATAACACATAATATATAATATACAATATATCATATATAATATATAATATACTCTATAATGATTATACGATAATATATAATATATAATATATAATAATAG